>CM076584.1:617715074-617864587 GCA_034641835.2 Pinus albicaulis | reverse complement strand
AAATCCCTACCCATGATACCTCATCCTTATAAATACAGCCATACACGGACACTATAAAGGGTGGTCCAATCACCAGATTTGACTATAAGGGAAATGAACCCTTTTTAATTAATTTCATATTACAGAATAGCTTATATGTAAAAGAAAAGAAAAAGGAAGAAACTAGATATAATCAAATTCTATATGATTTATCCAATTTCAACGATATAAAAAAATATCAAAAACTCTGAGCATATCATAATAAAAACTTAGATCTATAAGGGACTGAAGAATATTCAGAAATATGCCTTTCGATTATAATGAGAGCACAAATCCAGAGTTAGAAACTATATTTATTAAAAACAGAGGAAAGTGAATTTCAGCAAATTCATGAGAACTAATAAGAGCTAACCTGGTAAACAATATAATGGTGAAAGAATTCCATTTTTCAATAAGCAACGTTTCTATATATATAAATGGAGATTGCTTACATGAAATAATAATATAATAGTAGATATACTAGTTATGCAGACATCCATAAAGATGGATATAATAGTCATCCGTATAATTAAAACCTATTTCACAGAAAAAGCACATACGAAGGAAGTATTAAAAACCCTTAAGGGTACAGAGGCACGAATGTACATGAATATTACAGAAAAAATCCAATATTCTCAATTAGCGAGAAGCTTTATATTCAATCTATTTCCAATAAGAAAACTTGAACCTAAACTCCGCCAGCAACAATCTAATTTAAGATTGGCAAAGCCCTTTTCTCTCTTTTAAAAGTTCCTGAGAAGGCCGGAAGGCCGCATCAGCTGATTTAGTGAAATCAAGTTTGTTGTTGGACATTAAATACCTGGAAGAAAGTCCGCAGGCAGCGTTAGCTGGGTTAAGGTATTTGGAAGACAACCAAGACCGAATTTGATAACACCTACCCAAGCAATAAAATCGACCTGCGAAGAAATTAAAACAAGAAAGAGTTATTAGTAACCGAGACTGTCGCATAAATCAGATAAACACATAGCACCAATAATGCATCGGAAGAGAAACTTTTTAATGATAACAAAATGGGTTAACTGGTAGTTTACCTAGGAGGTTTCGAAGCGGCCATTCGGGCACATTATCCTCTGAAGCTTCTAGATTCAATAACGAACAGAAAACTTTGTAAATTTATAAGCTATGGAAGAATGAAATTCAGGAATAAAGCTTTAATCTAAGATAATAAAAAAAAAAACATAAATCCTGAAGAGCAACGGTGACTGGATTTACCTCTGTTATACACACAATCCATTTGTACCCAAAACAACTCGCCTCTACAGGTGTATCTACGACAATAACGCTTTGTAGAGAAGCTCCTTGGAGTAAGGCTCAGCACCACGAAGTTATTCCTTCGTTAACTTCATAAAAGAAATGCAGAAAGATTCACTACAGAGCCGAGCTTTTTGGATTTCACAAGAGAACAGAGGAGAAATGAACTGCGTAGAACCTTTCTTGGAGTCAAGTGCCGGGAGGCGCTAGGTTTGGTGGTGGAACCGAGAAAAATATCCTGCCAAAACTCCTCACCGTTGATCTAGCTAGGATCTATGGAGAGGATTTTAACAACAAACCTTATGAGTTGCATCATGATCTGGAAAATTCTGCCATATGTACCATCCCATTGAATGCAGGTACCTCGGCTTTAAATGAAATTAAACGCGCCAGCTCATACGTTGGTAGAAGCATTATATGTGTTGGGTTTATGTTTGTTAAGAGTGTAATAGCGACCACATGCAATGTTTTAATTTGTTCCTTTCTATTCTATGTTAAAAAAGAAACCTTAACATGTATTATTATGTGCAATGATAAACTTTGGCGAGTAATTAATAATTACATAGCATATATATATATATATATATATATATATATATATATATATATATATATATATATATATATATATATATATATATATATATATATATATATATAACCCTGTTATGGGTTGAACTTTTGTTAAAGTAATTAACACAGTACCTTATGTATCCCTGTTATGGGTTAAAGAAAAACAAGAATATTAAATTTACATAAACATGAAAATTAGGGTAGGATCTAGGATTATTTCTAGTAAAGTACAGTTAAAAAATATATATATATTATTGATGAGTGTCACAAGAAATTTGTAACTCATTCATTTTTTACTATGAAATTGACATTTAATATTTTCAATATTAATAGTAATAAATTATATATATATGAGAGAGAAAGTATTATAGATATATGTTTTCTACTTTCAAGTGTAAATTTTAAATAAAAATATTTCTATGTCAATTTTAATTTTTTATTAGTTAAAAAAGCTTAATATATTTTATATATATATATATAAAGAGAGAATTATTATTCCATTAATATGTACTTTAGATATAGTTACAATTCATTTATTTTTGGAATTCACATGTAACATTTTAAAAATATCCCCGGATGTGGGTGGCAATGAGTGATGCGATGGCCATCAGCCTGCGGGACGGCGCGTGGCAAGGCCATATGGCCACCTGCAGACTGCAGTTAAGGTGCCCCAGAGCGTTTAATACTCTAGGCTGTCACCCTGTGCGGCATTTATGCCGGTGTGGAGGTCGAGGCTGCAAGCAATTCATAATATCGCCCTCTAGTTCATCATCTCCGCTCTTCGTCCCTGCGTCAAGGCTCTCTGCTCTGCCTCAGCTCCATCTGGTGATCTCCATGCCGATTTGGTTCCCGCCTATTGGTTCTGGCTGCTCCCCGGAGGTTGAGCTACCCAGCTCTCGCACCTCCCTTGGCAAGCGCTGTCACTTGGGCTGCTGTGTGGATTTTCTTCCTAGCTTTCACTTCTCGCATAGCCCTTTCTGCCCTCTGCAATTCGCCACCTCGCTTGAGATCAATTCGCCTTCCCCCTCCTTGTCACCTGCTGCTAACTCAATCCATTCCCTTAGGCCTCATGCTGACATGTCGCGGCTCAGGCACCATTTGAGATGTCGATGGGGCAGCACCAGAGCACGCCCCTCTGGTCGGCGTCGCTCCCTTTCCACCAACACTTTGTCGTCTTCTTCCGAAACCTTTCATGGCCGGTATCCCTCAACGCGCAGTGGACGTGGGCATGGGCGTAGACTCACCTCCTCCCCCAGACATGGTGCCTCGTCTTCTCTGTCGCCTTCTCTCCCCCGCCCTACTGTTTCTGCCACCTTACACAACCCGTCCATTGCCCATTTTCATTTTCAGTGCAATTCCAATCGCCCTCTAGTTATAGCGACTGTCACAGTCTCTTTCAAGGAAATTCCGGGGGCAATTCATAACCCTTCCTCTCTCGCGCGTCCATTTAACATGCTAGACCCCTTTGACCTTGTGCAGCCCCCTTAAACCGTGGACAGAGGTGCTTATCTCAAAGCAGGCAATTGCAGCTCAAGCCTTCTTCAGGATAAAGGCAAGCAGGAAGGCGGCAGTGAAGCAGGTGCAACAGCAGCTCGAAGATGCCCCGTTCCAGATGATGATGATGGATATTGGTGCATGATAGAAGAAGAACCCTCTCGGAGGATTATGGTCTCTAGTGCCGGTGGCAGTGTCCAAGTAATTATGTTCAGTTCTTTCGTCATTTTTGCTGTTCTGGGATGTAATAGTTTTTGGTATGCTATAGTTGGTTTCCTCCAAAGAGGCATCTTACAAACGTTGCACGGGCTGGTTTCCCCATGCGGGCAGCCCAAGTTTTGTTATCTTTCTGAACATATGAAGCCTCTGATGGCCTGCATCATTGAGGCCATGGACTAGATGTACTATATGTTTCATTAATAGGTTTAATCTTACTTAGGAAAAAAAAAACATTTTAAAAATATAATAGAAAAAATAATATCAATATATGTGTGTAAAAATTTAAAAAATATTTATATATGTATTCTACTTCCAAATATGATTGGGACATATATTAACATGTAGAATGCTAATCATAAATAAATTATTTCAATGTCAACTCTCTTTCTCTCTGTATAAAACAATTTATTAGTTAAAAAAAATTATATGAATTATTTAAAAATATATAAAGAGAGAATATTATGTTTTTATATATATTTTTTAAGGGTGGTTAATTTACTTTTTAATATGGAATTGACACATATATAATATTGTAAAAAATATTTAAAATAAAATTAGTTTTGTATATAGAGAATTTTATGGATATATTTCTTCTACTTCCAAATATAATTTTTAAGGTATAGAGTGTGAATCATAAATAAAATATTTCAATGTTATATATATATATATATATATATATATATATATATATATATATATAGATATGTTTATTTATTTATTTATATTTTACGACTAAAAATAAATATAGATACATATTAACTTTGAATATACTAAGAGCCAAAAGGAATGATCCCTCTCTGTTCTTGTTATATCCATAGTTAAGATGGATCTATGCCAATATTATTAACATTGATGTTTAACATGTTATTGTGTGTATATATATATATATCCATATTAAATCTTTATCTATCAAGTGCTAAGAGGAATCAAATATCTTTAGATGCAAACTTTTCCTCAAGTTTGAACTCAAAAGCAGGCTTGCACCTTAAGAGATTTGATCCCTCTTAGCCTTGATACATCAGGGGTTAAAATTTGAATCAATGATATATATATATATATGACAAACCTAGATCCATCTTAACTCCAGATCTTTCAAGCGCCAAGCAAAAAACGAGCTTGTGCCTTGAGAGATCTGATCCCTCTTGGTCGTGATATATCAGGGGTTAAAATGTACGGGGGCTTCATTGAGGGAGAAATACCATACCAGATGGGTTGATATTGGGGGATATATATTGGCGAAAAAATTACATAATATATTGAGCATACATTAGGGGGTAAAGGGTTTTTATGTTGGCAAGTATAAAAAATGGAGCTCAAATTTAATGATAAAATATAATAGGGTGTAAAAAATGTTGACGAAAAAATGGATACTTACAATATCTAGTGAAAGTAGGTGCTTTTTAAATTGGGAAGGTGTATTTGGTTCATCTTAGTAGGGGGTTAAATAATGTTATTTTTAGAGGTATTTTCCAATATGTAGTCAAATTAGGTGTATTGTTTATTATGCCACGAACGCACCTAATATATCATAGGTTCATTGAGTAAACCCTTGTGTCAAAACAGATCTAATTTGGTTATATTTCCAAGGGTATAAAACTAAATCTCTATCATAACTAGTTTTATATATATATCTAATTAATATAACATGATCATACAATTAATAGTAAGAAATTAAGTTATATCAATAGTTATGGTTTCATTTATATGACCTAAATTTTTCATAATGTTCTATGGGTTGGAATAGAATTTTAACCATGGTTTATTTACTTGTGAGGATATATTTATTGATTTTTAGAATTGAACATAAAATAATATCGCTAAGTTTGTTTACTAGAGGGTAGTTTTGAGAAATTGGGATTTTCAAAATCTATGTTGCTAGTAGAATGTTTCTTTGAGTTTGATATTTTTTCCTTACACCAAAATGAACTAAATTAGTTTTTTTTATTTTTTATGTAGACCCAACACTTTTTTAGAAAGAAGGAAATGGGACATTGAAAAACAATCAATTACCACAAAATTTCTTTTGAAGCAAAGAAGCACATTGCATAGAATTCTAGATTTTCGTCAAGATAGAAATACAAGTCCATGAGGGAGAAATATCATACCAAGTGAGTTCATATTGGGGGATATCTATTGAGGAAAAAATGAAATATTATATTAACCATATAATAGGGGGAAAAGGGTTTCTATATTTGGAGGTATAAAAAATGGAGCTCAAAGATCTTGAAAAAAAGGATACCTACAATATCTACTAAAAGTAGGGGTTTTTCAAATTGGGAAGGTGTATTGGGTTCGTATTGGTAGGGGGTTAAATAACGTCATTTTTATGGTATTTTCCAATATTTATTCAAATAAATGATATTTTTTAGTATTCCATAAACATGTATGATATGTCAAAGATTCATTGAGTGAAGCTCGTGCTTACAAGTCTTGTTGTTGTAACAAGCAAAGGTAAGAAGCATGCTAAATAGTTTTTGCACTGAAAGGGACTCTGGAGCACAATATGGAAGAGATGTTGCATTGTCTTGTTATGTTATCTAAACATTTTGACTTGGTCAAGTTACACAAAAATTAAAATTAAAATTAAATTAAATTAATTAATAATATAACTATTAATTAAAGCATTTTTACTCGATCAAATTGCATAAAAATAAAATAAAATAAATATATTAATTATAATTCTTAATTCTTAATAATTATTAATAATTAAAACATCCTATACCCATATTAAATTTGGATCTATCAAGCATTGAGAGAGATTAAATCTCTTAAGCTGAAAATATTTCCTCAATTCTTGCACTTGAAAAAGAGGTTTACACCTTCATTGATTTTATCCTTCTTAGTGATTGATAGATCTAGAGTTAAGATGGATCTAGGTTGTTTATCTGAAATATTCAAATTCATTTCCTTAAAATAGTGGTAGGCGGATGCATTTTCCCTAAGAACAAGTAACATGAATATCCCAATGATTTTTTACTCTAAATATCTTGATTAAAGTTTTGTGATTTTCAAAAAATGAAGAGTTAAAGGTATAACTTTAGGGGACGTAGAGGAGGTTGATGGAGTTGTATAAAGTTTGCAAAAAAATGTGCTCTCAAATGTCAAGATTGGCTAATATCAAAATTAAAATAGAAACAACCATACCAAGAATAGATTTCTAAAGCTTTGTTCCTGATAAGGCATAAAGAAATGAAATTCAATTTCAACATTAATGGATTCACCTTGTACCATAAGCATAACATGTAGGAAATTTTTAGATTAGTTGAATAATTTATATTTGAAAATATTATTTTTTTTGTATGCTCTTCTTATCCTCTTTATTCGATAGAGAGATACAACTATATCTAAAATTATCTTGAGATCTTGGGACCTCTAACCAATATCTCAATTCCTAATTGAAGGTTTCCTTTCCTTACATATTTATATATTGGTTAACAATTTTTTTTCCCGATATAGAAAACCATATAAAAAAGGAAAGAAAACCGCTCGAACCAAGGAGGGTAAGGTTGGGAAAATTGAAAACAATTTTACCCATAATTATTATATGGTGTATCTATTAGGGCAAGGAAGGGTTGGATTTAAGGGAGAGTCTTTTTTTTCTTGAAAAACCATATAATTTTCCCATAACACATCCAAAAACACTCTTAGAACATCAAGTTTATGTATGAATGCATGTATTTTAAGCTAGATATGCATCCTTGAGTATAGAGTCGATTAGTTTGCCTTGACAACATTTTCTCATAATCATGTTTTTTTATGAACCACAATAGTCATGGGCCTCCCAAGTAAGTAAAACATAAGGCCCATTTAACCACTCCTAAGCACATAAAGGCTACATTAAACCTTCCTTTTTTTACTTAATGACACTTTCCTAGATTAATGGAATTCCTAGGAGAGTCAAAGATCATTTTCATACTTTATGTGCCTACCATAACAATTGTGTTGGATATTAAAGGGATTTTACAAATATTTCTAGGATATCCACCCAAAGATATTCATGGTACCTACTCCCTTCTATAGAATATTCCCAAATCGGCTAGTTGAGGGCAGTAAATACTCCTTCCTATGGTAGCATGGTGACCTAGGAAATATGATCCATTTTTTTAGGGATTTTGGAAGTAAACTAGTCCTCCCATAAAGGAGGCTAGCCACTACCCATATTTTATAAATAAGAGGCTTAAGTAGCTCAATAAAACAAATATAAGTGGAATAATAGCATAGTGAATCATGTGAAGAATAGAAAAAGTTTAGACTCCAAAAAAGTTATGTAATTTTATCATGTACAAGTCACTTTTTAGTTAATGGAAGTGATATTTGATATCAATTATTAGTCTATATTTTTCCTAAGGGTTATAAGCTTCCTTCAATTAGAGAAAACCCTAGGTGCTATAGATCCCTCTTGTAGCATTTTTTCATGTATATATTTATCTATGTAATTTATATCTGAACATTAATTTTATGCATGGTTATTTAAGTAGCTCATGAGCAGTATTTTATTGCACATTATATTAGCATTTGGTGATGATATTTGTAGTGGTTCCATTGATAAATTAGCATTCTTATTTTTCATTTATTTCAATTTTTTTTCTATTGTTGATTTCTCATCCATCATTCACTAGTTTTTATTTCCTACCCTGTACTCTATTTTGCAACTACAAGAATCCATACAACCTTACACTTTGTTTGATTAATCATACCACAAGCTGATGTGGTTCCTTGGACATGTTTACTTTTCCATTTTATAGCTTCTTCTTATCTTCATTTCTCTCCAAACATGCATCTAGCGTGTTCTTTGGCTCATTTAACTATATCTTGTAGAAAAATAGGAACTCCTCTAACGGTTTGCAATCCTGCTAAACTTGCTCATATTTCCACCCAACTCATGATTTTCCTCCTCTAATGTATTAAAATTATAATGGAACCCTAAGAATGTAATTTAGAGGTAGAGAGACCATGTATTTTATTTTATTTGAATTGTTGTAGAAATTTCTTATTTTATACAAAAGAAATTTTGACACAATCCTCGCAAAACGCACATGGTATGACCTCCATAAACAAAACCACTACTATGATTATGGTCATTGGAAGCCTACATGATCTTAAAATGGGGTTTATTTTTTGCAAGATTTTATTTTAGCAGTGTTTTTTATTTCCTTGCAAGAGAGAATATGTGTGCCTTCATTTCATTACATATAGAATAATTTTCCTTTCTTTATTACAAATAGGGTAGGTTTATGTGTTGTCTTTCTTCCTAAAATCCATTTCCTACAATTTTAGCTTTCATGTAGCAATGAATAGTTATATTTGTCTCTCTACATATAGATTTTGTTTCAATACTTCCACCTACATAAAAGTCAGCAAAATGGAGAAATAGGGACTACTACACATCTAGTTTTGGCCCTTCTTAAATTTATACAAACCCCAGGATGACAATTAAATTTGAGACCCTTGGGAGATTCAGAAATATTGCTACAATACTAAGGTACATCACTTTTTTACACCATTTTCAAGGAAATTTCAAAGTATGTATCATCTTTTTTCCTTAGTTGATCTACTATTTCCTTCGTTTCATCCCCAACAAAAAAAAATACATTAGCACCTTCTTTTCAAAAAAGTGTAGAAAAATAAAAAAAATTACATTTCTTTCTTTTATACCTCAAAGAATTATGGAAAAAATAGGAAAATTCTTATCAAAACCCCTCACTTCCACTAGAATCCATCCTCTTTCTGTTGACTATGAACCTTCTTCCCTATCCATAGGGATATTTGAGGCCCTTTTAGTGAGAAATCAATGATGCTAGAGGAGCTTTCCGATGGGTGAATATATACAACCAAAAGTGTTCAAATCTCCCATTATATAAATAGATGGAAAGGCTAAAATGAAAGGAATTAATTCATCCGTCCTCCCACACTTATATGGTTTGATCACAAAATATCCTGACACTTTCATGTTTGAGTTTTCTCTAGTATGCAGGACTTATGACTATACAACTGAAGAGAAGAATCTCAAGTTGTTCCCTTCCACTCTTAAAATTGTAGCCCTTTGATGGTTCATGAGCCTAGAAGGATAAAACATCACCTTATGGGAAAAAATGTGTTATACAACCATATCACAAATTTTTTTTTTTTTAAATAATATATCAACGACTTGTAAATTATCCTCTTTGAGGGGTAACCTCCTTTACATCACATAAAGGAACGATTCTTGGATGATACAAATTACAAGACCTCCTTGATATATATAGGAGTCTAAGGGGTCACATTATAATCTGATCCTACATAAAAATAATAATGTAAGGGCACAACAATAACAATACTAGGCTTCTAAGGGGTACAACAATAACAATAAGGTATCTACGCTAGTATTATAGGGACTTAACATGCCCCTCTCTTTTAAAAAAGTGTTTTCCACAACACTTCAGTAGTTGTAGATGCTTTTGTATAAAATTATCATCCTCCCATGTGGAATATTCAGTGGCTAAGTTCTTCCACTGAAGGAGATACTATGAAATTGATTGATTATGTAGATGTCAGGTTCTTGTTTTCATGACTTCTTCAGGATCTAATATTATTTTTCCTTCTTCATCAAGTTCTCGCGGTATTGTTTGAAGTAGGTTCTTGTCACTGATAACCTTCTTTAAGCATGAAACATGGAAAATTGTGTGTATATGGGAGGATGCATGCATCTCCATAATACCAATCTTTTGCAACACCTTGTAACGACCATAGTACTTGGGTGATAATTTATTATCCTTATTATATTTCTTGAGGGAAATTTTTTTATATGGTTGTAGCTATAAAAATACATAGTCACCTGTCAAAAATTAATGCACTGTGATGCTGATCTACCCGTTGTTTCATTCAATTTTGCGCCAAAGTGAGGTTATCCTTTAAAAGTTTTAGAACTTGTTGTTGATGCTCGATGTGATCCTCCACTTCTTGAACCTTAGAATTTTCTCTTAAAGATGATGTGATAGATTATGTATGATATCCATAAAGTGCCATAAATGGGGTCATTTTTTCTACATTATGGAAGGAAGTGCTATACCACCATTTAGCCAGAGGTAACCACTTGACCCATTGTTTTTGTTTATTATATACAAATCAATTAAGATATCCTTCCAAACATTTGTTCACTATATCATTTTTCAAATCAGAGTGAGGATGATAAGATGAGATATGAGCTAATTGAGGACCAAGACAAGAAAATAATTTTGTCCAAAAACTTCCAATGAAAATGGGATCTCTATCGCTTACAATAATTTTTGGGTTTCCATGTAGCTTTTGAATTTTTTCCATAAATGCAGTAGGGACTGTATTGGCTTTAAAAGTATGAGATAATACACAAAAGTATGCATACTTGGTAAGTCTATTAGCTACCACCATCATGTCACTCTTTTCTTCGAACGTGGGTAAGTGATAAAATCCATTTATACCTCCTCCCAATGTTGACTTGGAATGGCTAAAGGTTGTAATATACTTGGGGTCTTAATTGTCTCAACTTTATTTTGTTCGAAAACCAAACATTTTTCGCCAAACTTCTGAATATCATATTTAAGGCCATCCCAAAAAAAATCCTTCTTGAGCCTATGGTAAGCTTTTAAAAATCCTGAGTGCCCTCCTAAGGGAGAGGTGTGCAATTCCAAAAGAATAATTTGTTTGAGTTGGAAATTTTTACATAGATATAAGCAATTCTTGTACCATAATCAATCATTTTTCCAAATAAATGTATCATATGTATTGGGATCTTGCTACAAGTTTTGAATGAGTGTCCACACCTCTTTTTCATTCTTCCATTCCTCCCTTTCTTCAATTATCCAATCAGGTTGGATAATATAAATGGCATAAATCAATTCTTCCACATCATCATCCTTTCGTGAGAGTGCATCTGCAACAACATTTTGCTTCCCTTTGTTGTAGATGATTTCAAATTCATAACCCAACATCTTTGTGACCCATTTTCTCTACTCTTTTGAAGATAATATATGTTCCAAAAGGTATTTTAGACTATCATGATCTTATTTTACCTTGAAGTGTTATGCCACTAGGTAAGTTTTTTATTTCTTTAGTACATGCTGCATTTCCATCATTTCCTTCTCATAAATAGGTTTTTTTAAATACTTTCCCTTGATTTGACGAATTTCAAAAGTAATGAGTCTTTGTTCTTGCATTAAAGCAACACCAATTCCATTTCCTGAGGAATTACATTCCACAATAAATATTTTTTTAAAGTCTGGTGTAGCTAAGACTGGTGATTGGAACATTGCCTCTTTAATATGTTCAAAGGTGTTAGATTCTTTTGGAGTCCAAGAAAATGCATCTTTCTTCAATAATGTTGTTAGAGGCCTTTTTATTCTACCGTAATTCTTAGAAAACTTGCGATAATACCCTATTAACCAAAGAAATCCTTGAACATGCTTTAGGGATGTGGGGATTTTCCATTCCTTAATGGATTTAATTTCGTTACTATCTACCTTAACACCCTCATGATATACAATATGACCCAAATATTCCACCTCCTGTACTCCAAAGAAACATTTGGATGTTTTTGCATATAATAGCTTCTCATCCAATAGTTTGATCACCCTCTCAAGATCTTGAACATGTTCCTTCCAAGACTTGTTATAGATTAGTGTATCATTAAAAAATACTAACACACAATTTCTAAGGAAGGGTTTGAAAATTGAATTCATCAAACCTTGAAATGTGTAAGGTGCATTAGTAAGTCCAAAAAATCATAATTACCTTCATGAGTTATAAATTATGTTTTCAGAATGTCTTTAGTCTTCATTCTAATTTCATGATATCCTCAATAGAGATCCATCTTTGTGAAGTATAATTCTCCATGTAATTCATCCAACAATTCATCAATGATAGGAATGGGAAATTTATCTTTGATAGTGAGCTTGTTAATCTCCCTATAATCTGGACGCATATGCCATGATCCATCCTTCTTATGCAGTAATAATACTGGAGTAGAGAAAGAACTTTGGCTAGGTTGAAATATAATGGCCTCTAACATTTCTTCAACCATACATTTAATTTCACTCTTTTGGGCATAGGGATATCTATAAGGCTTGATGTTTGTAGGAACACTTCCTCGAATCAAGTGAATAACATCATAATAATCATGAATAGGTGGGAGGCCTTTGGGAGTCTCAAATACCTTACAATGATTATCCAAGACTCCTTGGAGATCCATAAAAATGAATGAATTCGATGTTCGAACCTCTAGTGAGAATAATTGTGCAATTAGGCTGCATTGTTCTTTCTTCAAAATATTCTTCATGTTAATAGAGTTGATTATATTCCCTAGTTTCCCTTCGATACCTATTAATTAAGTTTATTTTCCTTCCCAAAAAAAAATTCAAGAAAAGTTCATGAAAATTAAGAGCTATCATCCCCAAATATTGTAACCATTAGACTTCTAGTACAACATCCACACACCCCATTGGAATGGAAATAATTCGACTATTTAATACATATTCCCCAATCTTTATAGTTGTGTGTGGTAGAGTTCCTTGTTTCCATAATTTTTCTTTCAAATTTTCTTTCCACCTTGAATGCCTTCTCCAATGAATTAGGTTCCCAAAGGTGAACCTTACGTTGGATTTTATCCTTTAAATTCCCTATGAAGAAATCAATCCTATGCTCCTTTGGAATATTATATACCTTGATTTTCAATATTTTAAAGTCCTCAATGTGCTCCGCCATTGAACCCTTTTGTTTGAGATTTATCAATTGGCTGAAGGAGGTATATCCATTTGTATCCTCATAATGTGCTACCAATTCTTCGCAAAATTTATCCAAGTGTCAATTGATTTGCGAGAAAAATCCATCCATACCACACACTGATTTTGTTATAAATATAAATATGCAATGTGTACCATTTGTGTGTGTGGCACATCATGTAGGTCAAATAATTGCTACATCTATAGTATCCATGTTACCAGATCATTTCCATCTAACTTACTCATATCTATCTTTTGAATGTTGTGGGTCTTAAACCTAACATTGGAGTCTCTAAAGTCATAATTCATATTCCTTTTTTCCTCATCATGATTTTCATGGATTACCTTTTCACCACTGGGAATTATTTCTTCTAACAACTTTTCCAAACCTTATTTTTGTTACTTTTTGTAGCATAGAATGTGTTGTATCAACGAAATTTTGTGGAGAGGCTAGAATACATGAAATCTCCAAAACCCATAAATCGTTTCTTTAAATTTTTCCTAGAAGTGTATCAATTATATTATTAACCAAAAATTTAAATATTTCCTAAGTCTAAACTTAGGGAATATGGTTAATTAATCGGTATTAATTGAGATAAGGAAAGAATAGTCTAGGAAATCACATGGATTGATCCAAAAATGATTCTATACATCGATTATGTTTTAATAGTGGTCATTGTTGTTGCAACAAAGGATTATAAGAGGAGGTCAATGTGGTGATGGATAAAACACTTGTAGAGTTTGATTTTATTAGCAGATCGATTTCCAGAGTAGTAGAAGTCAGTTTCCAGAGAGAGATTCAGTGAGATCAAATCATTGTGAGGGGTAGGGACAGTGATCCAAAGGAAATATTTCCAGATCGAGAGAGGCAGTATCATGAGGTCTGAGTTATCCCATAGAGGAAGCGCTAAGGGAGAACGTAGTTGCTTCAGCCAGGCTGTTCGATTTGGAGGAAGGAAAAATGGTTCTCAATTCCAGAGGCCAGGACGAAGTCCCAGAGTGCCGGAGAGACGATTTTCTAAGCATATAATAGTAAAACGACTTCATCAGGTCCCATTCTGAGGAAATCCATCTAGCCAACTATGCATAGCAGCGCAGAGTCTGACGGAGAGCTCCATGAGGCCAAATTATGGTAGAAAAAGATCTGCCATAAATTGCTTGAGGGAGAAGGGTAGTTTCCCTTCATTATTTTTTCAATATTTTCTTGTTTTTTGGATATCGAGTCGAGAATCGATATATGTACTCAAATTTTCTCACTATTTCTTAGTAATAAAACCCTCGATTGTTGCACCAGCTTTCCCAAGTTGGGTTTCTCTAGGGACTTTTGTCTAAAAATAATTGTGTAAATTTTATGTGTGTGTGCTAACAATTATTCCAACATTTATTCTTCAATACTTTTATTTGTGCATAGTTCAATGTGATTTATTAAGTATTTATTGTAGAACACAACAAAAAATTTGTTAAATAAAATTAACAATTAGGAGAATAATTTCCAGTTCCTGCAATAGGATTCTAGTTTAAATAACTTTCACATGGTATCAAAGTGCAGTTGATGAGCAGAAGAGCTCAGAGGTGAAGAAGAAGGAATCTCATTTCTCAGTGTTGGAAGCAACCAAAATTCTTAAGGGAAACGTAGTGACTTTTCCAAGAGGCAAGTCGCTTGAGAAAATTCAATTTTTCTGAGAGGAAGAAAAAATCAATTTTTCTAGATTGCGTAGCTCCAAAGGCAAAGAGAGAACTCAAATATTCTTCACTGGGAAGATATCCAAATGGATGCAGAGGGTTTTTGTAGCAGTTGCTAGAGCTGAACCAACGTCAGGTGGAAGGAGAGCACATAAAGAGGGAGAATTTCTCTCAGGGAACTTCTAGTCTCAGAAGTTCGAATTTCTAGTTGCATATTGGTAGTAGGAGCTAGCAAAGACACGCATTCTAATAGGGAGTGAAGGTAGCAGAGCAACAACCTAGCATAGGGGAAGAGGGATTTTTTGACATTTTTTCAGATATGGCCACTGTATAGTTGAGAGACTAGAACAAGTTGGATGGTGCTTCTAGCTATGTCATCTAGAAGGAAAGGACATCGTTCCTTCTAGATGACTTTGGCCTGAAGGCATATATCGATAATGTGGTGGCAGTTCCCACAGATGTAGATAAACTGTACGAATACAGAAAGGAGATGGCACGAGCAAAGCGGTTTTTCCTAGATGGAGTCTAGGATCATGTAGTCTCACATTTAATTGGAAAGGATACTGCCAAGAAGATATGGGCTTCTCTCGCCATGTTTTATCAAGGTACTTCCAAGTAGCGAAAGGTGTACCTCGAGGAGAAGCAGACATGCATCCAGATGCAGAAAGGGGAAGGAATAATCCCTTTCCTTACCAGGATTTAGGAGGTCTGGGATTAGATGTCAGTTGTTGGGCAGCATCTCAAGCTTCAGAGCTAGTGAGGTTGGATCTCAATAGCGTCTCAGAGGATTGGCATGTCTTGATCCAAAGTATATTATTTAGAGACATGTTACATAGATAGGATAGGATTTGGGCTGACTTGCAACATGAGGAGATGAGACAAGATCTTTTGAATAGCTCCATCAGTGGCAGTAGCAGCAGATAAAAGAAGGTGAATGAGGAGGAGAATGTGACCCTCATATAAGGGTCCCAGTGAGGGATAGGGGGAGTAGAGGAAGAAGAAGAAGGACCTATCAAATTTCAAGTACTTCTGATGTGGCGATTTTGGCCACTACGGTACCTACTATTGTCTCAGGAAGAATAAAAAGGGGGAGAAGAAGGATGAGCATGAAGCTTCTGTTAAGATCAATAGCTTTCCTCCATTCTATAGGAATACTTCATGATGATTTACCATATACTTGCAAGGGTGGGGTGGATGGATTTGGAGTTGTAGCCCCATAGAGCTACAGATGGGAAAGATCCTTGAGGATTCCACCTCTTCGATCAATACCTAGATACGGGCGCCCAACAATATTTAGTACCAGGATGAACCAGTGGAAATTAGTGCATTCATATGTTAGAGTGGCAGTTGCAGAGACTAGTAATAGTCAGATGCTAGGGAGCGTAGTGCAGAGTTTGAAATAATGTAGTTGGAACAATGCAAAGTTAGCAGTAGAATATATTCCTTTTTGACAATGAAGATGATAGTAGTAGTCAGGAATCAGGTGAAAGAGGTATCATACTGAACACGGTTGGTTCAGTTTTGGATTTTTTTCAGTTTCATATGTTGCAGTAGAATCAACAATAGAGTTGTAGTGCAGATCCAGTGTTGGCGGTAGTCTAGCAAGGTCAGCAGCAACACAGATGCAGTGTATATCAAAGTTGTGCACTAATTGGTGGGGAGCATTAGCTAGACATCAGCAGCGTGACAGGAGATGTGGCAGAAACAGAGTGTTGCTACTAGGTGTGAAACATTACTAGAACACATTCCTCACTAAGAGGTAGTGTTAGTTTTTATAGCATTGGATGTGTTCTAACCGTGAAATTTTGTGGAGAGGATAGAATACATGATATCTCCAAAACCCATAAATCATTTTTGGAAATAATTCCTATAGGTCTATGAATTAGATTATTAGCCAATTTTTTAAATATTTCCTAAGTCTAAACTTAGGGAATATGGTTAACTAATCAATATTAATTGATATAAGGCGAGAATAGTCTAAGAATTAACACAGATATAATATCTAAAGATGATCCTATCCATCAACTATTTTTTAGTCATGGTTGTTGGTGCTCCAATAGAGGAATATAAGAGGAGGTCGATCTGATGATGGAGAAAACAATTTTAAAGTTTGATTTCATTGGCAAATCGATTTTCGGAGTAGGAGCAGTCAATTTCCAGAGAGAGAGTCAGTGAGATTGAAGCAGTGTGAGGGGCATGGACAGTGATCCATAGGAAATATTTCTAGATCCAAAGAGGCAGCAGCAAGAGGACCTATTTATCAGAGAGAGGTAACACTGAGGGAAAATTTAGTTGCTTCAGCCAGGAAGTTTGATTTGGAGGAAGGAAAAATATTTCTCAGTTCGAGAGGTTGGGAAGAAGTCCCAAAGTGATGGAGATATGATTTTCTCAGCATCCAAAGGAAAAACAACCTCATCATAGCCCAGTCCAAGGAAAGTCATCCAGCTAGATACGTAGAGCGGTGCAGAGGATGATGGAGAGCTCCAGGAGGATGAGTTCTGGTAGACAAAGTCATGCCAGAAATTGCTTGAGGGAGAAGGGTAATTTCCATTCAATATTTTTCCCATATTTTTTTTTTTTTTTATAGCTAGTTGAGCATCCATATATATACTCATATTTTCTCACTACTTCTTAATAATAAAACCCGTAGCTGTTGCACCGATTTTCCCAAGTTGTGTTTTTCCGGGGAATTTTGTCCAAAAATAATTGTGTAAATTTCATATGTGTGTGCTAGCATTTCTTCCAACATTTATTCTTTTGCATTTTTATGTGTATATTACAGTGTGATTTTTTCAGTATTTTCTGTAGAACACAACAAATAAATTGTTAAATAAAATTAATAATTAGGATAATAATTTCCAGCTGCAGCAATAAGATTATGGTTTGTGGAATTTTCACACTTTCAACCCTTATAGCTTGATATTCATCATTGATTCCATGTATAATTTAAAACCATCACTCAAAACTTCCATGTGCCTTTTTATACCATCTATCTTAACATTCATCATGTCTTCCAATTCATTTTTTGTTACTTTTTTCAAGAGAAAAATTTGTTGCACTTGGTCTCATCATTTTGACATATCATGTTGTGTTTCTTCCTATTTTTCATGTGTTATAGTAGATCTTTTTGGTTTCTTACTAGGTTTATCCATTTTTTTGTTTCAATGCATTATGGAATCAAAAAATATATTTATGTTCAATATGCACTTTGAATTACTTCAAACTGGATTTTCAAACAAAAATTATCAAAAATTTTAAAAAGTTCATACATCCTTCCTGCATTTAGGATCTTGATCTTGAAACTTTTGTATCTCTATAATTTTTTTCCTCCTAAGGTATGAAATTTTGTCCTCTAGTATCCCTCTAAGTCTTCTTTCAAATGCCATAAGTCAAACCAAGATTGGATTTTTCAAGATAAAATTACATCAAATCTTCCACGATGACCTCATTATGGACTGATTAAGTAGATTGAACTGGTACGAGATTCCATGTGTCATTGTTTCATCATTCAGCCCTAAAATTGATATACATGAAACTACAGTCTATCATATTTCAATAATTTTTTATGAATTCAAATTCAATTCTTGATGAGAAAGTTATGAATTTTTTAAGAAGGTCACTTGTTTGAGAATGTATTTTGGATCCTGTAAAAACCGTATATTTCTCGGACCATATCTCAAAACATATAGTGAACCAAGATCTAAAATTTATACACGAAGTTGACCAATATTTTGACTCCTTGTGGTTGAAATTTCATCTTCTGAAGCCTCGTAGAGTGAAACTATATAGCGAGAAAACCAATATAACATGTTTAAATCAATGAAGCCCTAAAATCCAAAGCTCTTATACAAAATGTTATGCAACTAGATCACAAACAGAAGAAAAAATAGATCAACAACTTCAAAATTAGCCTCTTCGAAGGGGAAACTCCTTTACATAATGTGAATGAGAAATGATTGGATGATACAAATCAGAATTCCTCCTTGATGTATATAGGAGTTTAAGGGGTCACAGTGCAATCTAATCATACATAATAATAATAATAATGTAAGGGCACAACTATGAAAATAGTGGCTTTTATGGGGAAGAACAATAACAATAATGGGACTACATTAGTATTATAGGGAAATAAAAAAATGTAATTAACCTTCAATAACATGTACCAATATTATTGCAGAGAAATGGATACCAGATATGAGATATTCATAATGGTCTAAGGAGAAAATGAATCTAAAATATTTCAAGGAATTATTTCAATTGAGGTACAAAGGGGCACATAATTGCACCTTGAATCCATTATCCCTGAATATATTCATAATAAAAGGATTTAGGAAATAAATAATGGAAACACTCAACCTAATATCCAATGTAAACATATGCCAACTCACTTATTATTATACCAGAAAGGTATTCAAAATTAATTTAAGAGCCACTATAAAAAGTAGAGAAAATAAAGTCTTGGTGAGTCATTCTTCCTCCTCCCTGATTACTAGAAATTATATAGGAGGCATGATAGAGGACATGAATACCAAAATATTACATACATTTTCCATTCATATATACACCTTATATATCAAGAGAACACGTGAGGAAGAAAAAAATGCATTATCCATATTTTTCCCTTAATGCACTAAAAGATATCCTAGGAATAAACTCTCTTTCAATGTCATAGAAATATGTAGAGTATGTGAGGAGAATAATTTTGTTGATAAGTGTACATATTTACTAGCTCTAAAGGTTGTATACTAGGGAGAAAAAGGGAGCATGTATATGAGTTATGTTTTTTTAACCAAAAGAGGCTGCAAGCGCTAAGGCAGTTCCAAAAAGGCATGAACTTCTCCTCCCCTTTTAACGCTAATTATAATTCTCATTATCAACCTGTGTGTCCTCTTAACCCTTCACCTTGGCCTATACCCACTCCTTGTCCATATCCTTCTTAAAATGACACTCCTCCCTACCAACCATATCTGTATCAACCTCCTCAATGCAGTAATCCATCATAAGGATGGAGGCCTTAGGTCAGCCAACCACCTGCTCTAATTCTTCCTTCTTAGAAATATCAAGCACCCCAAAACAATTATCAAAAGAAGCCAAAAATTCCTTCACAACCATATATGAATCCCAATAATAATTAAGCCAAACTATTCTACAGTGGAGAAGCTACTTATGAAATATATTTTGTATAATTTCTAGAAATCAAAGTTAGGCTTGGGAAGGTCCTTTTAGATGTTCATCCACCTAGTCAAATAGAATACTTGGAGAAGAAGAAGAAGGATCTTGTAACTCAATTCACCAAACCAAAACCTCCCTATCTTGAAAGGTTAACAACCAACAAAGCACACACCCCAGAAGAAGTTGAACTTATGGGAGAATTGAAAATTCTATGTGTCAAAATCCCTCTCCTTCAAGCCATCAAATATTTTCATATCTATAACAGTTCAATTAGAGGAATATTTTGGAATTCCTAGGAGAAATAAAAAGGGTGTCACTACAATCAGTGTGATATGGAAGCTATTTGATGTTATGTTTCGGAGAATAGTAATCCCCAAGTACTTAGATCCTAGGAGCCCAGTAGTATATGTGTACGTCAATGACAATATAGTTACAAACATTGTCATTGATCTGGGAGTTGTAATAAACATGATCACCAAGGAAACCATGTTAAAACTTAACCTCCAATGATATCTAAGAAATACCTCTACTATGTTATTTCTTATTGATAGATCTATAATAACACTTGAAGGTATCATAGGAGATGTAATAGTATCTATTGATTCTTGGGAGTATCCCAATTATTTTGTTGTCCTTCAGCTCAAGAAAAAATTTTATGAGGAATTTACGATGGTAAACAAAAGTAATTTCCTTAGACCTAATGGATTGGTCTAGAAAAATAGAAGGCAAAGAATATAGATTTTTCTTTAAGAAATTGAAGAATGGGAAAGAATCCTAATTTTAATCCTTCGCACGCTTTACTTTCATCCTTGCTTGTAATCTCCAGAAGTAGCTTCAAGTGTTATAATTAGAAACTGCACATAATACTAAAACAATCCAAGGATCCACAACATCTATGTAGCATAATTCAATTACTCTATTACATGAATCAGCAACGCATTGAAATACATTAATATAAATGTAACATAACACATATAGCAAAACAAGATACTCTTTGTATTAATAAAAATAGGAGAGATTTTACAATAAAAAATAGTAGTTTATCTTGTAGGTATCTATCCAAGTTGAATTTTCCTTCCTTGTCACAAAGCACACCTCAATGTTAGCCTAATTCATGAATATGATGACTCTCTTAGATTTAAGGCAGTAGCATGACGGCATAATTAGTCTCCAAAAGCCAACCCTGATGTTATGAATGGTAGTAAATTTATAGGAGAGGGATGGTAGTTTAGGATTTACCATAATGAGTTTGAGATCCACTTATGATGGGAGGATGAGCTCAAGGGATAAGAGGTAAAGTCTCCAAGGTAATATCAGATAGGATTCAAGCTTCTTATCCATGGTAAATGGTTAAAATAACCATTGGAAGCTTCTAGAAGAGGAATATTCAAAAATATTTTTAATTTTATGAAATTTATAGAATAAATGCACCCTCAGCAAGGAGAAACTAGTGTTGACTGGTGATGGTGCATAAGGGAGAAACTAATGTTGAACGCATGTGGCTAAAGGGAAAGGGTGATTTGGGGCTAAAAATATTAATTTTGAGCAGTTAATCCCAAGAATTCATACTTTTTGGAAAGTTCATGCCTAGGGATTTGTGTAGTGATGATGAAAACATGTTCATGGATGTGGACCGATCCAGTTTGCATGCCTATTGACCATATGTTACAAAAAGGCCTATAATAGATTCCCCCCCTAAAGCGCAAAGTCAAAAATTGTAGTTTATGAATGAAGTGATTTACCTTGTGATAATTTTAGATCAATAATAACTAGTCGACATCATCATCTATTACAATACATTTTCATAATGAGATATTTTTTGAGGGAGGCATACCCATGTTCAACACATAAGCTAACATTACATGTGAAATTATCAAGAAGCCTTGTCCACTAATGACAAATAGTGGACCCATGGTTGGATGACCATTTGTATGATCATAGTCATCATGCTTTGCAATATTGCATTAATCCTTAAAGCGCAACCTGGATGGATGGAACAATATCCAAGGTATTTTATCTCGTTCACTTGATCATGCAACGTATGATTCTAACCATGTGAATGAATGAGATAGAGTCGAACATGGTAGACACCATATGATTACCGGACAATGATGTAAGTTGTTAATATATGTGAGAGAAACCATCAATGATTTTCATGGTTCTCAAGGAACTGTAGTACAATCCATATGGTTTGAATGAATGGGTTGAAGCTGAACATCATAGAGAGTCTTCCAGTCAAAGGCCAATGATGAATACATGTCGTCGAGAGTGAGGACACTTTCCATTAATGTATGCAATCACTATGGTACCAAAGGGAGTTTCTAAGTTAGCTTCTTGGATGATGATTTGATGTCGACAGGAAGTGACCCATCGCAAGAGGGCCTTGATGTATCCCTAATCATTGATAGGAAAAAGGTATCCTGATTTTATATAGAATGGTGTTGATTTCAAACTGGTTCAAGAATGGAAAACATGAATGAAGGCTTAGTTGTATTATAGCAAATATAACCCAAATGAATGGATTTGGAAGCACTGGCTGAAAACTGAATATGGAAGCTTTGATATGGTGTTGTTAGCCACCTATAAATTTGTTATAGAAAAAGGTGGCTAAAACTTTTTTGAGCCTTCAAGGAACAAATTTTATTGCTAAAAAGTGTTGGCTCTTGAAGACTCTTGAAGGCCTCATGCCTCTGTCTATAATCTTCACTACTGTGCCTATTCTACATTCAGAAATCCTGTAGATTTCCAAGACAGATTGCTGCTGCAAGCACCATTTTCCTTTTTTCCTTTCTTCCAAAACTGACCTCATTTCAACCCCTTCATCCTCCATGAAAAACCCTCACTTTCACGTTTCTCCCTTTTCCCTTATTCAAAATCCATTGATAAGGTTTAAAGACTCCTTCTTTTGCCTCATCAAAACCTTCAAAACCGTTGAAAATCATTGAAAATCCATAAACATTACATTTTTATGGATTGTAGACTTAAGCCCCCTTGGGCTAAGTCTTTAACCCTTTCCTTCCATACACCCAGGCTCCAGAACCGAGCGCCAGCCTTCCAAGTGCTTATCGCGTTGCCCAATTTCTATTTAGCACCCCTTCTCTAAACCCCCGATCATATATTTCTCCATATAACCCATGGCCCCGCAATCAGGCGCCAAGCCTCATTATAAATTAATATAAACCTTCGGTTATATTAATTTTTTTTATTTTTATTTTATTATAAACTTTCCACTGGTGCAAAAACCCCAGTCAATCTCCACCGTCGATCTGATCTGCAGATCGACGGCACAGAGTCTATCACCCTGGTGGTCCCCGCCATCCACTCACCGATTGCAAAACCGGGCGGATTTCATCGCACCACTTCCAAGCGCGTGGCGGTTTCTTCCATTTCGCAGCGATTCCATACACTGGCTGACACGTGTCTTGGGCACTGTTCATGAAACCACCATCCATCGCGCGTTAAAGTTCGAACGTGGACTCGACGTGATATGGACGTCCACTGTCCGATCTGAGGCCACCCATCGGACGGTGATCGCTCACCAAAGATGCCCACGCAATAACCAGACTACAGTGCAGCGTTTAAAAGATCTCTGCCATCGATCTGATCTACAGATCGATGGCCCACATTCCATCGCCCGGTCCCCTCGTCCACAATAGTGCCGGTGGTCCCAACGCCACATCAACGTCCACGCGGCAGATTTCTATTGGGCGGGTTTCCATGGTTCCTCGTCCAATCAGCAAATCCGGACCCAGGAATTTTATTCAACATGGTTTAATTAAAATCTTGATGTCCGGTCACATTTTCTAAAAATTTTAACATCTGTTCTCCACCGTTGATCGCTTGGGCCAATCTCATCCAATGGCCCACGATCGTCCCTTCACCTCCGCTCCTAGCCATCGATCTCTACGCGATCGACGGCTCTGATTTAAATTATTCTTCCACCTTCCTTTTTTTTTCCCCCGATCAATCTCGACCGTTGGATGATGCCATCCAACGGCCCGGTTCTTTCCACGTGCTTTCTGAAGCAGCAGACCTATATATGCAGGATTTTATAATGTTTTTTGTATTTTGCAGGGTTTTCAATGGTTTTCTCTGCCATGTCCGAAGAAAATTCAGAAGCAGAGAGTGATGATCTTCCCGCCTCTGATCCATCAAAGAAAATCATTTGTAGGTTTCAAATTCACATATCATCAGTGGTTCATGAGGCATTGATGCCATATCGCCCCTGCGCGACCCTGCACATTAGAAAAACACAGCAAGTCAATCACAAATCAAAGAGTATCAATGTCAAAAACAAAAACATACCAGAGCAAAGGACTGAAGACAGGTTTTGTGGGGATTACGGCTAAAGAATGATTATCAAAAGCCTAATCCCCGATTAAAAACACAATTAAGAAAGAAAATCTTAAGTGTTTTATCGACATAAAGCCTCCACCGCCACCTCTGAGGCAAATTGATTCCTCCCAGCTGTCGAAATGCCACTTGTGCCTCAAAGTATTCAATCAGAGGCCGAAGTTATTGATCAAAAGAAGATATTCGCCTCAGCGCAGCCAGAGAGTTACTTCTGCAGGGAAAATTAATGCAAAAAATATCTGCAGAGTAACCCCAACATCGCAGAGAACCTCCAAGGTCAACGAAAGCTCCCACCGAGCTTAAAACTTTATGTAAATCATTTAAAATAGAAGACACCTATTGTAAGTTTCTTCATTGAGCCCCCCAAAGGCCAAGAAGCCATTAAGTCTGTATTAATTGTAATTGGAGATCTTTTATCAGATCTCACCTCCTCATTCTTCTATATATACTTCTGCAGAAGATGAGAGAGGGGTTGGTTGAGTTGGTTGGAGAACTTTGAAATATACTTGAGCTCGAAACTTCTATCTGTAAATAGTGTTCACTGGCCCTTGAAGCTCTGTTTGTGCTTAGATAAGTTAGGTTGAATAGTGAAGATGATTGCTGAACTGAAACATTGGACCTGAAGACTGTAACTGGTTTGACATCAATAACAAGTTGTTTCTTGGGATCCTGGTCTATATCACTGGTGAAGTGCCCCTTTCTTCGTTATGGTTTTTCCTTCTATGTATGTCATATTGTTCACTATTCTTTGATAAAGAACAACATTTATAGAGTTAGGATTTACTGTTTACCAGTACCCTTCTCTGACTGATAAGCTTTATCTCAATGTTTTCCTCCAATTTTTTTATTTAAGAATGATTCAATACAGTTTAAGCAGTTAGGAATGTTGGTGTTCCCTCGTCCTATTGTTTGCTTCAAACATTGTTCTTGAAAGTTATTTTCATTATTTGCTTATTAAATTTAGACTAGAAAAGTGATGGTTTTCCCTGTTTCTAGCTTCTTTTCTCCAAAGGCGGATTCTGAAGGTTTCCCTTGGTGTTGACTGAAAGCAGACTAGGTTTAAAATTACCCTATCTGATCTTAGGTTACACTTTGTTTCTCTTATGTGTTTTCATACTTTCTGAAGGTAATTATGTGGATTACTGGATTGTTTGTCAATTAAGCTGCTTTAATACAAACTTGCCCAAGAAGTCAATGGTTATCCTTGTTCTTGGTTGGTTTTAAACAGTTACTTAAGAGGCTTTTCTTGTTTGGACTGACTATAAATCCTTGGTGAAATTATTATCAGTTTCCACCCCTCCAACACTTTATTGTTTCCATTCCATCATTTTCATCTCAATAATCTTGTGATATAGATGGCTTGCCCCTTGGATCACTCTTGATGTTGTTGCTCAATTAAAGCCCTGTTATGATCCATAGCCCAATGGACTAAAAACTAGCGTTATATCTATCTTTTTAGCCAAAGCTATTCTATTCACTTGCAAATTCTCACCTTTGAAACTTTTTACACTTAGAACTTTCTCCTCAAAAATAATCATGCTCAACCATCCAAAAAACAAACAAAACCCTTGGCCTTCATAACTAGCCTAACATCATTACCCAAAACTTCAAATACAAATCCATCTTTGCACTTATTAGAGAGATCCCTCTCCGGATTCAGGAGGGCTAGATCCTAGAATCCCAAAGTGGTTGAAATAATGTTGCTTTTGCAGTTTTAGTCTCACCAATCTGCTAAAATTACAGATTCCTAACATTTCTGGCGACTCCACTGGGGACGAAACCCAGAAACATTTTCATTTGAGTGTAACCATAGGATATCAGGGATTTGGTTCAAGAACATTTGCTATATTAACCAGCTGAGCCACCAGCAACTAACATTTCTGGCAACTCTGCTGGGGAAAAAAACCCAGAATCATTTTCATTTTAGGGTAACCATAGGACATCAGATCACTGTGGGTTCCCTTAAAAACTTCATAAAACTTGTGAGTGAAAAGTAGCCTTTTCAAGCACTACTGAGCCATGGTAATCATGATGAAACTTGTTTGAATCAATGACAAACTAGGCAAAACCTAGGATTCTCATAAGTCTTTATCTAACCTTGGAAAATCAGCTGGCTTAGCCATAAGATTAGACTGTCTTTGTCTCATAACCATAGCTAAGTTTTGAATAAAAGTTAGTAAATTCTTAGAAACCACACAACTGAAAAATAACTCAGAAAACACCAAAAATATTTTAGATTGGTATCAAATAAACATGGTGGTGGACCATAAAACATTTTTACCTCTGAAAAGAGCTGAAAACTTCCACTTGGCGACTCCACAATCCTTAACAGATCTTAAGACTCCACTGGGAAGAACCCTTATCATTATAATATCATTCAAACTCAGTCAGAGGACTGTAGGATTAAAATTGTGTAAACAGATTAGTTAACCTTTTAAAGACTGTCATACCTGGTTGAAATTTTCTTGTTTATTTGGGTCTAAAAAACACAGCATAGTGGCTCCTAGAAAGATTCACACTAGAGCCTATCCTGACCCTGATCCACTTGAGTTAGTTGATAACCCAGAAAGTATCCTTAGGAAGTCTCATAGGATTAAATTATCAACTGTTTTCAGATCACCCTTGAGAGCTAATTCAGTTCCTGACAATTTTACAGCTCTACAAAAATCACAAGCTGACTTAGTAAATCCATTTAGAACTAGGTCATTTGATGATATAATCCATCTAGACTCTGAGTCTTCACTTTCATCCCCGGAAACAAGTGAACATCCTAGTTGTAGAGAAACAACACCTCCTGACGTACATTTCCTTCACAACTTAGGTGTCTCTCATCCAAGATCAGCTCAGCAATCTATTTCTGGTCCATTCACTTTTTCTCACCCTACATCCACTGTTCAAACCACTCCACTTTAGCCCACTTTCCCTCTTGTTAATCCACCTCTTGTAAATCCACCCCCATCACATATCATAGTAGCATGGTATGCTCCCTTAGTCCTTCCTGTACCATTATTCAATCTTCCATAGGACTATCAGTCCAAAATTCCATTATTATATGCTAGTATTGCTACAACTGCATCACAACATGTGGATAAGATGAATGACTACTTTGACAGAAATGAAATTGATGATGATTCTGTCAAACTTAGATTATTTGCTCAAAGTTTGGGGGGGGGGAGTAAGAAAATGGTTTAAAGGCTTAACCCCCCATAGTATCAATGATCTCGAAGCCTTCCATCAAACATTCTTAAACAAATGGGAAGTAAAGTAGAATCCTCTCCAAGTCCTTTCTGATTACAAGAACCTCCACAGAAACACTGGGGAAAGTGTGCAAGCTTATTGTACCGGATTTAATAGTGTATATAATGCACTTTCCCCAGATCTAAAACCTCACAAGGCTCAGCTTTAAACAAGTTTCCTGAAGGGTTTGACCCCGAGATGGCCTATCAGCTAAGGGAAAGAGATTTTTCAACTCTTGAAGAGATGCAA
The DNA here is from genome assembly GCA_034641835.2 of Pinus albicaulis. Classification (NCBI taxonomy): domain Eukaryota; kingdom Viridiplantae; phylum Streptophyta; class Pinopsida; order Pinales; family Pinaceae; genus Pinus; species Pinus albicaulis. Next base: position 617,836,586 of record CM076584.1, on the reverse strand, counting down.
ATGGGTGCTATTTATGTGGAAGTCAACTTGATGGAGAAAAGAGAAAGAATGGAAACTGAGAAGAGAGTTTCCTTTAGAGAGGAATCTTCACCTTCTACTTCCAACTCGAAAATGGAGAAAATGATGGAAGAGATGATGAAAGAGATGAGCATAATTAAGAGAGAACTAGCAAGCCAAAATCAAACTGCTCCTCAAAATAGAAACCAGAACCAAAACCAGAATTTTAGAAGGAATCAACCTCCAAACAGACCTAGGGAAGATGATCAACAGATCACTCCTCCCTTTCATCAAAACTATGTAAGTGTGTTGGAAATGTTGGCATTGATGGCAAAGGTAAAGACAGGATCAGCACCTAAACTATTCATAATGCATGAGACATGAAGAAGAGGCAGTTTTAGAGAAGCTTCAGGAGCAAGGAGTAGCATCAGACAAGGAAAAGAGGCAGGCTAGGAAGTTGAAGGTCAGCGGAGAAGAACAAAGGAAGAGTACATTTACAGAGACAAAGCAGCAATGAGGTAGCAGAGACAAGCAGTGAATTATGGGCTCAGAAAGTTGTAAGCACTCCACTGTATAATGAATATTTGTTTCAGCGTTAACGTGCATTTGTCAAGTTGAGTTCTGTGCAAATTTTTTCTTGAGAATCTGCTTGTATGTTTAGTAATGAGAATGTGTTCCTGATGAATACGATCCTCTGTGACTGGGTTATGTGTGGATAAGCCATTGAACCCTCAGTGGAACACAAATTAACTACGTGGAATGTATGAGTCGTGTGAGATCTGTGTAATTATATTTATTATGATTCTGCGTGGGATTGGAATAAATTGATGCTAGTGAAAGTCATTGATTATGCTTAGCCATACCTGTAGTTACCTGCATGGTAAATTGCGATTGAAGATTGTGTTGAAAGGCTTCGCCTCTGTGTTTAGAAACCTGTATAGAAATTTAACTGGATGCTTCGTGTTCTAGAACCAAGGCGATAATATGGTGTAATTGCTTAAACTCCTGAAGGCTCGTAGTTATACACCTTTGTGTAATGGCACAATTCCCGCTGTATGCTTCTGTGTAAGTATGGAAGGTCTAACGATGTCGTGGTATTGATTAATCTATGAGTCTCGGTGTTGACTGTATGATAGAACCCTTTTAAATAATAAAGGCGGAACCTTGTACGAGACCAAAACCCTGCATAGAAGAGTGTGGTTTGGAGTGAACAGTGACGGCAGTTTATGGTTTTCATCGCACCACCTTTACACGGTGGGCGGTATTTGAGGAGTTGGGAGCGATTCCATAGATAATTCGACATGTGGCGAGGTGGACCCACGGAAAACCGCCTCCCACTGCGCGCCATCGCACGTTAACCATCGACCAAAGACGCGGCGCGATATTGATACATACTGTTGATCTGGGAAGGGGTCATCGGACGGTGGTCACTTGCTATAGATGCGCGAAGGTTACCCAAGGTACGGCGCGCCATCACGCGTTATTGTCCGTGCAAGTTTCCCGAGCGATATCTTTCGGATCATCAGAAGCCGTGCGATGTGATGTCCGTCGTTGGATGTGGTAGGTTGTTAGCGTTGGGACCCACGCATATATACACTTGCTGATTATTGGTGTCGAACTAAGGTTTGCGGGTTTAATGAGAGGTCGTGACTATATAGGGATACAGCATTATATGCGGGTAGGGTGACTTCGTTTAATATGTGCACCTGCCGAGGATTATATGACAAGGTTAATCGTATGTATTTGGCGATCAATCCTTACGGATGTTGGGTTATTTGTATGAAAAAATTGCATATATTATAGACATTGAGATATTATAGTGTGCATGTAAAGAGATGGTGTTATTACAGTTTGAACCATAGAATAGAGATGACACCTCCGCCAGCAGAATCATGTGAAGATGGACTATTGGGTTGTAGTTATGGAGGAATGTGGAATTAAGATCTCAATTCTCTGAATTGAGATATTAAAATAAACCAGAATTGTTTGTTTAAAATTTCTAGCGTAGAATAAGGGAATGTTGAGAGATTGCCAGACTTGAGGACTCTAGAAAAGAAACTTGGATACACTTTACACACAGATTGAGGTTTAAAGCAAGGAAAACTGGGACTGTGGGTTATCCCCGCTATCAAGTACAGAATGAATAGTTGAAATTAAGTACAATGAACAGATGAATAGACACGGAGGTGAACCAAAGTATACAGAACAGTCACTCAACAACAGCAGAAAAGACAAATCCAGTAAAGTCAAAAACCAGAAAAGGAGCTGAGTGAAATTGAAGAGTGTAACTAAAAGTGTGAATGTAAATGTTGCAGTTAATTTTTTTATTGTGTGTGATGCATTGGCAAGTCTCCAAAAGGAAAACAAAACTCCCACTGTAATATTGAAATTAATGCATATTGTTATATTTTTCTGAATGAGCAGGTAAAATAAATGAGAATGCAGAAGACAAAAAGTCAGGACTATTCACTTCAAATTCTCTGAGGAATGTAAAGAGTCATGTGATGAACTCTATCTATAATATCACATTGATATGCACAAAACGTTAGAGAGTAAGTGAAGAAAATGTAGAAATGAAGCAGTGAGGCAGAGAAGAAAGAGGAACCGAGGAGAGAGAGGAACTGAGCAAAGAAGAAGGAGGAGCTGAGCAGAGAAGAAGGAGAAGCTGATAGAGAATCTGAGAAGATGCAGAGATGATACAGGGTAGATATGAGAATAGATGAACAGCAGAGCAGATGGAATAGTATCCAAGGTAAATCAGCAAGTGTTTCTCTTTTGAAAGAGTAAGGAAGTTGGAGCTTCCCTATCAAGTTGTAGCTTGATAGATGTCAGTTGTAGCTGACTGAGGTAGGAGCCTCCTGTAGGTTGGTGCCTGCAGAAAATTGATGGGAGTTGGAGCTTCCTTGCAAGTTGTAGCTTGCAGAATTGAGGTAGGAGCCTCCTGTAGGTTGGTGCCTGCAGAAAATCAGTGGTGAGAGGGAGTTGGAGCTTGCCTTTGCATCACAACAATAATAAGATGTGGTTTTCTCCCTTTATGGGTTTCCACTTATATCTAGTGTCTCTGTGCATGATGTTTATGTGTTGATCTTGTTTATATCATCTGCTTAATACTTGCTGCTCTCATATTAAGTCTACTGTTACATTATATTAATGCTTGCTCCTCACATTCTAAGATTACTCACAAGATTAAGTTAAACATAAAATGAAGGTGTAAACAAGTGTTAATAAAAAAGTTTTAAAAGTCCATGAATGTGTTAAACTGATTCACCCCCCCCCCCCCCCTCTCAGTTTAACTAAGGGTTCAACAAAGTGAGGTTGAGGAAACGGATGAAATAACAGAGGAAGATGATATCAACATGTTGGGGGTAGATAATGATGACTTTGAGATTCATTATGATAGAAAACAAGGTCTATACACACCTAATGATGACAGAAGAAATTATGATGAAAATTATTATCAAGACCTGGAAAATGTCATCATAGAATCTCAAAGAGAATATTACCTTAGAAGCAAAACAAGTCAACAAACTCCCAACACCAAAACCTCTGATAAATCTTCACAAAACAACACTGAAAACAAGCCTAAATTTGTCAAACAAAAGGATAAAACAGTGGCTGTAAATTCTGATAATGGTAAAGAGAAAGGCACTCAAAACAATGAAAAATAGAGTGCAGGCATTAGTAGTACTAACACTTCAGCTAGTACTCCTGAGAAAACAATTTTGTCAAGTATAAATAGGACAAATCAGCAAACCCATGTTGCTGATAGAATGACAGCTAATAAGGCTAAAACTAGCACTTTAAAGAGTCATTCCTTTCAGCCTGCAGCAGGAAATTTCAAAGATCAAAATATTTGTTCCCTTGACTGAGTTAGCTACCCAACATGTATATAAGACCCAAATTTTGAAGGCTTTAAAAATAGAAGAAGATGAGGACACAGTCAATCTTAATGATGACCAACCAGAGCTGATTTTTGGTCCTAAGATTGAAGGTAGATATCAAGAGGGACCTGTTCCTCCCTTCTATGTGAGTTTAAACGTTCATGACAAGATTTTGCACAACGCTATGCATGATTCTGGGGCTTCTCATAATTTAATGCCAAAAGCTATAATGGAGAGCCTGGGTCTAGAAATCACCAGACCTTACAAAGACCTTTACTCCTTTGATTCCAGCAGAGTAAAATTTTTAGGATTAATCAAAGACCTCTGTGTTAACTTAGCCCAAATTCCATCCAAGTGTTTAGTCATGGATATTGTTGTAGCTGATGTGCCCCCAAAGTATGGAATGCTATTATCAAGATCTTGGGGGGCTATGTTACAAGGGACTATGAAAATGGACATGACCTATGCGACTATCCTTGTTTTCAATCAAACTAGAAGACTTTACAGGGAATCCCATATGAAATACACAGTTACAAGTCAAGACCGACCACAAAACTCTCCTCTGTATTCTGTAAATACAGGCCTTGATTCTTTTATTATGTTTAATGATGAAACATTTAGTGAACAAGTCACTTTAACAGAATCAATGGCCGATAGGGAGGAAGAGAAACACAACGCAGAAGTGTCAAAACAGTTTGCTGCATTTAAAGATAGTAGCAAACCAAACAAAGGTCTTGAGCTACAAGGCAGGTGTCCATTGCTTTTAAACATTCACAATCAAGAAAACAACCCTAAAATAAATGAAAAACTTGGGGAATCAAAACAGATACAACTAAGTGTTGAGATTCCACAACAACCCTTGACCACATTAGTTAAAGAGGACACTAACCAAGGAGAAACCGAAAATAGTCCTCTGTGGAGTATCTATTTTGATGGGTCATGCACTAAGAACAATGCTGGTGCAGGTGTCTGGATTACTAACACTAAAAACAACCACATAGGAAGCATTTCCTGAAAACTAAACTTTCAGTGTTCCAATAACATAGCAGAATATGAATCCCTTCTCTTAGGCTTACATTTATTGAAAAAGTTAGGAGCCACAAGAATCAATGTGTATGGGGATTCAGAGTTAGTCATTAGGCAAGTCAATGGGGAGTATAACGCAAATCATCCCAGACTTAGGGCCTACCGAAATGATGTCATGGACCTTTTGAAAACATTTGAGGAGTCCAAACTGTCTTTTGTCCCAAGAAAAGGAAATATTGCGGCCCACAATTTAGCCTTTGCAGCTAGAACATGCTTAACGCCGTATAACACCAAAGACTGCACAACTCAGATAAAATTTAGACCAGTTGTGCCTGATAATGAGAAGTATTGGCAGGTGTTTGACAATAATAAACAAATATAAGACTTCATGCAGTTCATAAACGAATTTGAACTACCAAGTTCGGATTCAGAACATGAAACTGACTGCCATAGTGAAGAAAATTTTCTTGAAAAAGAAGAAAGGTCTCCTGCACTTTCTAATATAAACCTGTTATCTAGAAAACTTGAAAACAAAACAAAACTGAATGCAGAGTTTGAAACAGAGGAGTTAGAAACTTTGCACTCTAAAGATGAAAGTCTTCCAAGTAGTCTAGCACCTTTAGAAGAGTTGTTTGATTTTAACGATGTGGCCAAGAAACCAAAACTGGAACCTATAGAGACTGAAGTGGAAGAGTGCAATATAGGTAGTGGACTTAAACCTATGATGATTAAACTATCTAAGACTTTACCAGCTCACATTAAACTCAAATACATAGAGCTGTTTAAAGAATTTTCTGATGTTTTTGCATGGAGTTACGAAGATCTTAAATCCTATGACACTGAAATAATACAGCACAAAATTCCCCTCAAAGAAAACCAAAAGCCATTCAAACAAAAACTGCGCAGAATAAACCATGTTCAGTTGCCTTTGGTTCAAAAGGAGATCATGAAAATGTATGAAGCTGGTATTATTGTCCCTATTAGATACTCTGAGTGGGTGTATAATCTGGTGTCTGTTAGGAAGAAAACTGGAGAGATCGGGCTTTGTATAGACTTCAGAGACCTGAGCAAAGATTCATTGAAAGATAACTACCCTTTACCCAAAATGGATCATATTTTACAAAGGGTGGTAGGGTCTAGAAGAATTTCTTTGCTGGATGGCTATTCAGGGTACAATCAAATCTTAGTTCACCCTACTGATCAATTAAAGACAGCCTTTACTACACCATGGGGCACTTTCATGTATGTGAAAATGCCCTTTGGTCTAATGAATGTTGGAGCAACTTTTCAAAGAGCCATGGACATTGCATTCTCGGAAGAATTGGGCTACTTCATCATTATATACCTCGATTATGTCACTGTGTTTTTAAAAACAGATGAAGAGCACTTAGAACATTTGAGAAAAGTTTTCGAGAAATGCAGGAAGTTTGGGTTATCTTTAAACCCTAAGAAGACATTATTCGGTCTCCAAGAAGGTAAAATTTTTGGGCACATCATTTCAGAAGAGGGTATTAAGATAGATCCAAAGAGGATTGAGGCCATATTGCAAATCTCTCATCCTCAGAACATCAAGGAGTTGCAATCCTTCATTGGGAAGATTAACTTTTTGAGAAGGTTCATTCCCAACTTGGCCGAGCTCCTTAGGAATATCACAAACATGTTGAAGAAGGAGCAAGGGGCAAAATGGACCTTGGAAGCAAAGAAGTCTTTTGAGCTGGTGAAACAATCGTTAACCAAAACACCGGTTCTAATAAGTCCTGATTTTTCAAAAGATTTTTATATTTTTTCGTTTGCATCAGAACATACCATAGCTTTTGTTCTTCTACAGAAAAATCGACAAGGACAAGAGCAGCCTATTGCATTCTTTAGCAAGGCATTGAGGGATTCCCCTCTGAAGTATAACATTATGGAGAAGCAAGCTTTTGCTTTGGTTAAAGCTTTAAAAGACTTCAGAGTATACATCCTTCACTCACACATCATTGCCTTTGTCCCAAACTCAGTTGTTAAAGACATTCTAACACAGGAACCAGATGATAAGAGAGATAAGTGGATTGTTGTTATCCTTGAATATGATTTAGAGATAAAACCCACTAAACTCATCAAAGGCCAAGGTCTGGCTAGATTAATGGATGAATCCAATTTTGAAGTTCTTAATATTAATATGATTGATGCTTTGGATGACCAAGAGGAAATCTTAACACCCATTGTTGAAAACCATTTTATGAATTCCTCTTGGTATGCTGATATTGTTTATGTTTTTCTTAATTTAAATACACCTCCTGGTTTGAAAAAAAAAAAGGCAAGATTCCTAAAATTGAAAGCTGTAAACTATTGCATTATAGATAGATGTCTTTATTGGAAAAATGCAGGTGGTGTATTGCTTAAATTTTTTCCTGAGTTTGATGCAGAGAAGGTTAAGCACGAGTTCCATGAAGGAGAGTGTGGGGGTCGTTTATACTGGAAGACAACATCCAACAAAATTTTGAGGGCTGGTTTCTATTGGCCTACTCTTTTTCCTGATATACACAAAATGATCATTGCCTGTCATAAATGTCAACTTTTTGAAGGCAAAAGAAAAATGCTACCCCTGCCTCTGCATCCAAACACTGTTGAAGCTCCTTTTCAACAGTGGGGACTTGACTTCATAGGATAAATCCATCCACCATCTTCTACCCAACATAGATGGATTCTTACTGCCACAGACTACTTCACTAAGTGGATAGAAGCCATACCTTGCAAGCAGGCCAATGATTCTATTATTATAAAATTCATGGAGATTAACATTCTCTCCATATTTGGCTATCCCACCAAGATCATCACTGATAATGCAGCAGCATTTGGATCAAAGAAGATGGTTGAATTCTATCACAGATATCAGATAACATTGGGGCATTCCACGGCCTATTACCCTCAAGGTAATGGACTTACAGAATCCTCAAACAAAGGTTTAGTGAACATAATCAAGAAACTGTTGGAGGAAAATAAAAAGTCTTGGCACACAAAGCTAGTTCATGCATTGTGGGCTGACAGATTGACTTTGAAGAAATCTATTGGCATGTCACCTTTTCAGCTGGTGTATGGTACTGATGCAATTTTTCCAAACAGCCTTGGTGTACTAGTAATGAAGTTGATTCAAGAGTTGCAAACTGAAGATAATGACATGATCAGAAGAATAAATCAGACCATCCATCTTCAGCAAACTAGAGAGAAAGTTTATAACAAAGCATTGCAGAAACAGATCAGCATTAAAAAGCTTTTTGACAGAAGAACAAAGGCCAGCAATTTCAAAATTGGGGACAAATTTTTAAAGTGGGACTCAAGGAGGGAAGAAAAGGGCAAGCACAACTTATGGCTTGGCCTTTACTCTATTCATTCAGCTGCTGGTAACAATGCCTATTTTTTACAAGAGTTGAATGGAGCAAAATTGTTTGGGGGTCATGTCAATGGCAGGATGCTTAAGAATTACTTCTCTTGATCCATGTTATGCTCCGAAAGCCTTTTTATATTTTTCTCATTATAAATACTTCACCCACCATTGCATTCAAAGTTATAAAAATTTAAAAAAATACAAAAACAGTGAAAGAAAGAAAAGAGGGCAGATTGTGAAAACAAGAAAGGTATAGCCCCATACCAAAAAAGAGAAACAAATCTAAAAGTGTGCAAGCTCAAATGCCACTACTGAATAACACACTTCTAGTTAGTCAAACTGTCTATTAGCTTTAAATTTTCTGCTGATAGGATAGTGAATTCGATTTGCCAAAATGTTTAATCTTGACTTATCAGTAGATAGTTTAGGATAGAAATTAAAGGTTCAAACAAGTCAAAATCTGAACCTAAGGTTTCAAAAATAAAATGACTCAAATCTCCTTCAAATTCTGAGTCAAGAGATGTAAAAATTTGGTTCCAATCAGCTCAAAATCTAAACCAGTCGATAAAGACAAAACAACTCAAACAAATTCAAACTAGAGTTGTAAAGAAAAGAGAAGGCCATGATGAGAAAATTTCGGACCTTAAGCCTTCCATTTTTTATTTAATTTTCTGCAAAATAATATCTATGTGAAGCTTGTTTTTATGCCATAGACCAGCATCAAGTTAGACTGTTTAATCCTGACTTGTATGCTTTTAATTTTCTATTGTAGAATTTAGAGAATAAAAATCTGTTAGACTTTTTAATCCTAACAGATTAGTAGATTAGGTAGAGAATCATATGGGCTCAACTGTTTAATCTAAGTCCATGGAGAAATAAGGAGTAGAAATAGATTAGTTTTCCTACTTTCAAAAGAATAAAATTTTGTTAAAGAGTTTGCCAATCCAAGTGCACTCTAATGAAGAAAAAATGTTAGATCTGTAGGATTGGGTAGGTAGAAAGGTTTTTGATGAAAGAACCATTGTTTTTATGGCTACTAATATGTTTTCAAAAGAACATCATCCACGGAAAGAAAGGCAGCCAATGGATGAGGCACAGGTCATCCTCCCAGAGAACATAATGGATGTGGCATAGGTCAGCCTCCCAGAGAATGCAAGTCTGAAGTTCTTGATGCCTTCAAGAAGGCACCATCCCCAAGTGGAGCCACTGTTAGCCACCTATAAATTTGTTATAGAAAAAGGTGGCTAAAATTTTTTTGAGCCTTCAAGGAACAAATTTTATTGCTAAAAAGTGTTGGCTCTTGAAGACTCTTGAAGGCCTCATGCCTCTGTCCATAATCTTCACTGCTGTGCCTATTCTACATTCAGAAATCCTGCAGATTTCCAAGACAGATTACTGCTGCAATTACCATTTTCCTTTTTTCCCTTCTTCCAAAACTGACCTTATTTTAACCCCTTCATCCTCCATGAAAAACCCTCACTTTCATGTTTCTCCCTTTTCCCTTATTCAAAATCCATTGATAAGGTTTAAAGACTCCTTCTTTTGCCTTATCGAAACCTTCAAAACCGTTGAAAATAATTGAAAATCCATAAACATTACATTTTTATGGATTGTATACTTAAGCCCCCTTGGGCTAAGTCTTTAACCCTTTCCTTCCATACACCCAGGCGCCAGAACCAAGCACCAGCCTTCCAAGCGCTTATGGCGTTGCCCAATTTCTATTTAGCCCCCCTTCTCTAAACCCCCGGTCATATATTTCTCCATATAACCCACGGCCTCGCAGTCGGGCGCCAAGCCGCATTATAAATTAATATAAACCTTCGATTATATTAATTTTATTTTATTTTTTTTTATAAACTTTCTGCCAGTGCAAAAACCCCAATCAATCTCCAACGTCGATCTGATCTGCAGATCGACAGTGCGGAGTCTATCACCCTGGTGGTCCTCGCCATCCACTCACCGATTGCAAAACCGGGCGGATTTCATCACACCACTTCCGAGCGCACGACGGTTTCTTCCATTTCGCAGCGATTCCATACACTGGACGACACGTGTCTTGGGCACTGTTCATGAAACCGCCGTCCATCACACGTAAAATTTCGGACGTGGACCCGGCACGATATGGACGTCCACTGTCCGATCTGAGGCTGCCCATCGGACAGCGATCGCTCACCAAAGATGCCCACGCGATAACTAGGCTACGGCGCGGCGTTTAAAAGATCTCCGTCATCGATCTGATCTACAGATCGACGGCCCACATTCCATCTCCCGGTCCCCTCATCCACAATAGTGTCGGTGGTCCCAACGCCACATCAGCGTCCACGCGGCAGATTTCTATTAGGTGGGTTTCCATGGTTCCTCGTCCAGTCAGCAAATCCAGACCCGGGAATTTTATTCAACACGGTTTAATTAAAATCTTGATGTCCAATCACATTTTCTAAAGTGTTTAACATCTGTTCTCCGCCATTTATCGCTTGGGCCAATCTCATCCGACGGCCCACGATCGTCCCTTCACCTCCGCTCCTAGCCATCGATCTCTGCGTGATCGATGGCTCTAATTTAAATTATTCTTCTGCCTTCCTTTTGTTTTCCCTCGATCAATATCGACCGTTGGATGATGCCATCCAACGGCCCTGCTCTTTCCACATGCTTTCTGAAGCAACAGACCTATATATGTAGGATTTTATAATGCTTTTTGTATTTTGCAGGGTTTTCAATGGTTTTTTTTGCCATGTTCGACGAAAATTCAGAAGCAGAGGGTGGCGATCCTCCTGCCTCTGATCCATCAAAGAAAATCATTTGCAGGTTTCAAATTCACGTATCATCAGTGTTCATGAGGCATTGATGCCATATTGCCCCTGCGCGGCCCTGCACATTAGAAAAACATAGCAAGTCAATCACAAATGTAAGAGTATCAATGCCAACAACAAAAACATACCAGAGAAAAGGACTGAAGACAGGTTTTGTGGGGATTACAGCTAAAGAATGATTATCAAAAGCCTAATCCCCGATTAAAAACACAGTTAAGAAAGAAAATCTTAAGTGTTTTATCGACAGAAAGCCTCCACCGCCACCTCTGAGGCAAATTGATTCCTCCCAGCTACCGAAATGCCACCTGTGCCTCAAAGTATTCAATCAGAGGCCGAAGTTATTGATCAAAAGAAGATATTTGCCTCAGCGCAGCTATAGACTTACTTCTGTAGGGAAAATTAATGCAAACAATATCTGCGGAGTAACCCCAACATCGCACAGAACCTCCAAGGTCAACGAAAGCTCCCACCAAGCTTAAAACTTTATGTAAATCATTTAAAACAGAAGACACCTATTGTAAGTTTCTTCATTGAGCCCCCCAAAGGCCAAGAAGCCATTAATTCTATATTGATTGTATTTGGAGATCTTTTATCAGATCTCACCTCCTCATTCTGCTATATATACTTCTGCAGAAGATGAGAGAGGGGTTGGTTGAGTTGGTTGCAAAACTTTGAAATATACTTGAGCTCAAAATTTCTATCTGTAAATAGTGTTCACTAGACCTTGAAGCTCTGTTTGTGCTTAGATTAGTTAGGCTGAATAGTGAAGATGATTGCTGAGCTGAAACATTGGACCTGAAGACTGTAACTGGTTTGACATCAATAACAAGTTGTTTCTTGGGATCCTGGCCTATATCACTGGTGAAGTTCCCCTTTCTTCGTTATGGTTTTTCCTTATATGTATGTCATATTGTTCACTATTCTCTGATAAAGAACAACATTTATAGAGTTAGGATTTACCGTTTACCAGTACCCTTCTCTGACTGATAAGCTTTATCTCAATGTTTTCCTCCAATTTGTTTATTTAAGAATGATTCAATATAGTTTAAATAGTTAGGAATGTTGGCATTCCCTCATCCTACTGTTTGCTTCAAACATTGTTCTTGAAATTTATTTGCATTATTTGCTTATTAAATTTAGACTAGAAAAGTGATGGTTTTCCCTGTTTCTAGCTTCTTTTCTCCAAAGGCGGATTCTGAAGGTTTCCCTTGGTGTTGACTGAAAGCAGACTAGGTTTAAAAGTACCCTATCTGATCTTAGGTTACACTTTGTTTCTCTTATGTGTTTTCATACTTTCTGAAGGTAATTATGTGGATTACTAGATTGTTTGTCAATTAAGCTGCTTTAATACAAACTTGCCCAAGAAGTCAATGGTTAGCCTTGTTCTTGGTTGGTTTTAAACAGTTACTTAAGAGGCTTTTCTTGTTTGGACTGACTATAAATCCTTGGTGAAATTATTATCAGTTTCCACCCCTCCATCACTTTATTGTTTCCATTCCATCATTTTAATCTCAATAATATTGTGATATAGATGACTTTCCCCTTGGATCACTCTTGATGTTGTTGCTCAATTAAAGCCCTGTTATGACTCCATAGCCCAATGGACTAAAAACTAGCGTTATATCTATCTTTTTAGCCAAATTTGTTCTATTCACTTGCAACTTCTCACCTTTGAAACCTTTTACACTTAGAACTTTCTCCTCAAAAATAATCATGCTCAACCATCCAAAAAACAAACAAAACCCTTGGCCTTCATAACTAGCCTAACATCATTACCCAAAACTTCAAATACAAATCCATCTTTGCACTTATTGGAGAGATCCCTCTTTGGATTTAGGAGGGCTAGATCCTATAATCCCAAAGTGGTTGAAATAATGTTGCTTCTGCAGTTTTAGTCTCACCAATCTGCTAAAATTACAGATTCCTAATAGGTGTGATGAACCAAAAATACAAGAATATTTCCCAACCCAACAACCATGTAAATGAAGTGGAAGAGTGTCATATTCAAGAGCGACTTGCTTCCATTAATAGGTAGAGTACCCTATTTTCCAAATTTTCCCTACCATTTATGGTCAGTACCTCTTTATTTTTTAACAAGCTTGAGGAGGATAACATATACTTCATCTGTAGGTTCATAATGCATATGAATCCCTCTAAGTATTCTTAACAAACCCAACGAAGGTGAAACTTGAATCCTTTTTCATGTTTAGAGAGATTGAAAAAGAGGAAACAAAGAAAACTCCAAATGTTCCTTTTTGTAAAGTTGTCTCTCGAGTCCAAAATGGAAGAAAACGATACTCAAGCGAACCTCTTAGTCATATTTGACTATGGTGTTCCATTTTCATAAAGAGTCTATCTCAGTTTGGAAAAGGGTTAAACTTATATTGAGTAGATGTATTTTCATCTTCTTCAACAAGTTCGAAAAGACAAGTGCTTGACATTCTTTTCTTGTTTTGGAAGTCTAAAAAGAGCTGAAAGAGGACTCCAAGGTGTTCCTTTCTCGTAATTTTAGAGAACATGAAAATGTGATAAAAGTATGCTCTTTGGTCAAAATGATTTGTTTTGATTCAAACATAATTAAATCTATCAAATAGTTGTTAACCTACTCATAACACCACCAAAATATTAAAATATCTGATACATGATAAAATTAAGTAATACATAGGTTAGAATAATAAAATATTAATTAAATAATCATGAAAATGACCATAAATAGGAAAAAATTAATTTCATTTTTACCATTTTACATTTTAACTCTTAGTGAGTGAGCTTTGAGTGCATTTTTCCCCCAATACTCAACAACTAATTGTGGCCAATCCAGTGGATCATTTCGAGTCGCGTCACTTCTAGGTAGGATATCTCACTTCCTCTTTATTTTTACAATTCTCATTTTTCATTTCATGCATATTTTTTAAAGTTTTGGGTGACCTAGAGCTTTAATTTTGTGCCCTAGATCCAACACACCCTAGCAGTGTCGAAAGGTGTGTTTGGAGAGAAAAATTTGAACTGTGGAGAGCGTTTTAGTGCACTATATCCCTTTGGTAGGGTGGGTTGGGTGCATTTCAAAAAAAAAAAAATCTTCTTTCACTCAAACTTGTCTTATTTTTTTGCATGGGATTCACTGTAATGATTTTTCTTGTCATGTTCCAGGTATCCATCGAAACGAAATGGCTCTAATATGGTGAGAAAGAGAAAATGATGAAAAATACAAGAATTTTGCTAATGATCCAGCCACCATCCAGGAATTAAGAAACTATGGGCTTCTAAAATTATTTTGGCTTCCTAGGATGAGACAATAAATGGAATTATTAGAAAATCTTGTTCGGGCATGGGACATTCATGCACAAGATTTCAGGCTTGGAGAACATATTCTTAGCGTACAGGTGGAAGATATATATTTATTGATATTTTTATTGATGATAGGTGCTCATATCTTTTTATCTAGTTTGAGAAGGGGTGGAGAGTATGTCAAGGACTATATCACTGCACATTGTAGACCTTGATCCTAAGCAACCAAATATGAGAAAATTGAGATAAATGATGTGGTTTGTTTGCCACAGAGGACAATATTTTTTTTTATTGGTACATTGGTCGGTAGCGCTACCTTGCATTTGGCTAACATGTCCAAAGCGAAGGATGGATGGAGTGACACATGGAGAGATTAACCTAGGGCATAGTTGAGACTAGGCTCAATTAGATCCCTATGAGACTGCAGCATCATAGTATTGGTGTGCCTAGCTATATTAGCCAACTGCTATGCAAGATGCCTCGCGTAGTGTAATATCCCAAATGGGAAAATTTCTGCAATGTTGGGAATATCTTAAGATATTCCTTTCTCAAAAATATTGCAAGTCTATTTCAGAGATTGACTACTTGGGCATTTACCGGATGCATCACCTTCACAAGGAAGGATGAAATCCAGAGGCTATCTGGCCCTTTGTAGACACTGTCTATAGATATGTAATATCTTCTATTAGAAACAAGTTACAGTAATATGCAAATACTCTCATGGAATTAGCAGTGACACATGAACTCATAACAATGGGAGAAATCCATAGCCCTTCTATTAAATAGTATCAGCAATGTAAATAATACAAGATCTTAAGAGGAAAGTTACTCAAGATCAGCAGATCACATCTCCAAAATACTGCTACACAATATACTCAAACTATGACTGCGCAGTCATAAGAAGATGCTGCAACATATATGATGTGAATAAAATGATATAACAACGGTAGCTCAAGAAATGAGGGGGAGCAAGCTCTCAACCCCTAAAAACACTAGTGCAACAATCCTTAGAAGGATTGGCTACACTACATGTACAGAAATGGAAAATGTAATAATGTTGGAGTTGCTAAAGTAGTAGCAAATCATAAACAGAAATAGGAGGAAATGGCGGAATACGATGCTCAATCTGAAAGAGCCTCCTCCAATGGAGTTCTAATGTGAAAGGCTGATCCTTTCACCCAAGATTTCTCCTCCAATCAAAATTGCAGTCCCTCACTGCAAATGGCCCATGAAAATAACGCAGTTTAGGGAAGATACTGCGCTATAGGAGAGCTGGAAAACATTGGCCTGATGCCAAGGTCTGCAAATCTGCCCGAGAACACTCCTCAATGATCTTCTAATGAATTGGAGATCCTCTCCTTTGAAAAACAATCTTCGGAGTGGTGTTGTAGAACCCTCCCCGGAAACACCCAGCAACACAACCCAACTACCTCTGTGAACTGCGCTACAACTGAATGAATGCTTTGGCCCAAAGCCTGGATATGGGGACAATGATGTACAATTCCTCAAGAGGCCTCTCAAGAGTAAGAAGGAATCCTAAACAGGAATTCCTCCAGCAAATCTTTCTAACTAGCAAGGAATGCTCAATTGTCTCAATAAACAAGGAAATGAATAATACTCAACATGATTTGCAATAGCAACCTTGCCCTCCTTTTAAGCAATGTGAGACCTCTCTCAATGGACCCCACTCATTAGGGTTTTCCTTCTCAAGGAAGCTTCCCTCCTCTATCTCTGCGTTGTTCCACCTATGCCCTCCACCTCATGCCACTGCGCTGTTTGACTTTTTTCAAACTAGACCTAGCCATTTTGCAAGGATCCCCTTTCACACATGGAGATGTGAAATAAAGCTCCAAAGGTGATCCTCCTTCATGGTGAGAGGATTTTTATTCTCTATGGACAAAATTAATGGGTCTCCTACCCATTTTATTAATCTCGTAAGTGCAAATGTCAAATTTTTTTATTCCACAAAATTGGGAATATTACATGTAGTTGCTTGTTATCGTGAGAATCATTAGGATAAGTCTACTAGGAAGCTATATAGTTGTATTTTGACTACATGTATATTTTTAATATGACAGATCGTGTGACCATATGTGTGTTAGGCACATTTTTTTCTAAAACCAAACTTTGATATATATATATATATATAGAGAGAGAGAGAGAGAGAGAGAGAGAGAGAGAGAGAGAGATCTACCTATCGATGTTTCTTATGAATTTTATTATTTTGTTCAATGTATGTGATGTGAATAGAATTGAATTTACATATGTCGCAAATTTTTATCTAAAACATGATTCGCTAATGTATCTGTCAATGTATTTAGACTTCTAGGAACATGTTTATATTGGATATAAAAAAAATGTCTTTCCAGAAGGTGAACCCTTAAGAAAATAAGAAGCATAGTTGGACTTCTAACTCAACATACATTACTAAATTGTATTACTACAAGTTGTGAGTCACTTTTGATAATTATACAGTGGATACCATGAGAAATAGCATCAAACAATAGTTATATCATTGTGCTATACCTAACGATAGTATTCATAGAAAGAATAATAAAAATCCCTTGTAAACTCACTAACTCACCACTGAGAGCATATATAGCCTCTGTTGTGGAGGAAAGGTTTAAGGTACTATGAATACCGCCATCAACATAACCAAAATATGGTTGAAGGGATGTTGACATCTCCAAACTAAATGTAAATAAGATTAACAGAAACCGTAGGAAACTCCGAAGGGGACATAGTACAAACACACTCAACACACCTATATATTTTGTACATAGTGAACTATGAAAAAATAACTTAAGCATAATATTTTTAAAGGTACAACCAATATATAGGTTGCGCCAATGGAACTACATCGAAATCAACAATCTCGTAGGCCCCTTTAGCGAGAACAAATTTAATACTATACGGGCCTAGCCACATTATCTTGAACTTCCCAAATCCTAACTTATCAGACTCTTGAGCATACAACAAGACAATATCACCTTCCAAGAAGGCATGCGACTTGAAATAATTTTCATATTGCGCTTTAATGTATTTCTTATGGTCCTCATTAACCATCACAAAATCACATCAGATTCATCTACATGTGTTAGATGAAATAGACACTCTTCTTCTGTGAAAGTGGCAGAGATGAGTTTTACAACAAGTTTCAGAGATGGAATTTCGCACTCAATAGGAAGGATTTCTTCCAGGCCATACACCAATTGAAAAGGTCTGACTCTGGTAGTAGTCTGAACAGAGGTTTGATATGCCCATAAGGCTGCATAAAGGATAATATACCAATCTGATTTTTGCATCCATATCCTGCACTAAAACATTTTTTTTCAAAACTTTATTGATTTCCTAAACATTCCCATTCGCCTGAGGGTAGTAGGGAGTTAAGCTCTCATGGTGGAGGCCCAACTTTGTAGTGAGTTCATACATCATGTGATTGTTTGTTTTGGGTAGCATCACATGTGCTCTAAGTCTCAAATTTTGTGCATAGGCTTAGACACATGTATTCCAAAATACCCAGAAAGGGTTTGGTGAAATTCCACTTGGATTGTATTCTATAGAAATAATTAACTATTTTTAAAGGGACCCTAACTTTAAACTTAGTAAAATAAAATAATTAAAGTGTATTAATAGAATGAGTGAGAATGATCTAGAAGAAACATATCAAGTCCAAATTTAATCCTATTCATTCATAAGATATCTAATTTGGGTCATTGGATTCTTAATGAGAAGACTATAATATTGGCTTGAAGGGTCATTTAGAAATGACACATTTGTGGAGACAGAGAGAATTTCGAGATCGAGTTTTTCTGATGGAGCAAGTGTTTAGATGCAAAGCATATCTAAGTGATTCTTGATTGCATTGAGGGGCATTAGCTCCAGTTGGAATTTTTCCTGAGCCGAAGTGTACATAGCAATAGAGACAGAGAGAGCCACAACATCAGCATAGAGCTAGTGATGTAGTGCTTACTTAGTCACTGCATAGAGCTACAGGGAAAGATGTTTTCCTATAGAGGAGACGACGTAGAGCCAATGTCAGATTCTGGAGAGATTTTCCAAAGGGCTATTAGTCTTCAGTTTCCAACCAGAAGTGAGACCAATATAGAGGAAGAGGGCAGCCACAGTTGTGCACAGTCACTACGTAGAGTGATGCAATCACTATGTAGAGGTAGAACAAGGTAGTCCAGCCTTGGTGCAGATCAATGCCAGTTTCCTGTGGAGGAGTGAGGTTTGACTCACGAGATATCTTAAACCAGTTTCTATGTATGTTTTGATAGGATCTTCAATCATATATTTGCACTTAGAATTTACTGCATAATAACATACAACCTCAGATCTGTTGCACCAGTTTTCTTGAACTGGGTTTTTCCAGGGACATTAGTCCAAAAATAATTGTGTCAAATCATTGTGTGATCTAGGTGTGTTCATATTTGTTTCTGCACTTGTACTTATTCCACAACTAATTTTGTGTAGATTGTAGCGAATGGATTTTGATATTTTCTTGTAGAAAATGGTAAATAATTTTTTAAGTAAATAACAAATAAAAGGCTTTCCATCATTTGTTGCAGTAGGATTCCAAGTAACATGAATTTCACATGTTTTTAGAGCTTTTTTAAGCTGAGTGCAGGCAAGACAAGAACATATCCAGTAGATCCATATTTGAAGCAGGAGTTTGGGATCAAAGAGATGAGTAAGCAATAAATTGATTTCCCAGTGAAGTGTGTAGTCCAAGCCAGGAGGGCTAGATCAGCAATGAAAATATCTCTCTCAGTGAGTCGACAGAGAGGTAGGATTGTTCCTAAAAAAATTTTTCCTGAGGCAGAGGGAGTAGTGTTAAATATCTATGCAGGTTAGCATCTAGAGGGATCCAGTTGACTGTGCAGCAATGGTTGCTGGTGCAGAGTGCCAGGAAGCATACCAGAAACACAATTTTGGGGATTTCTGGCTTCGGTGATTTTTCTTACACAAGAAACTAAAATTCCCCATACAATAGCAGTGGATTTTGTGGATTGCTCCATGAGGAGTGCGTAAATCCAACTGTGGAGAGAGTTATAGGTAGCCGATCAATAATTGTTGGGTGAGTTGGCAACCATTAGGTTACAAGACCAGGATCGGTTGGAGGGTGCCTCCAACTATGTAATCTGGAAGGTAAGGATCTCCTTCCTTCTATATGAACATGACTTCAAGCACTTTATCAAGAGTGATCAGGCTAAACTAGTGGATGCAACACCATTAATGGCCTTTAAGAAGAATATAGAAAAGGCCAAGCATTTGATCCTTGATGTAGTAAAGGATCACATTTTTTCTCACATCTCAGCTACAGAAACAACCAAGGAGATGTGGGATGGATTAGCAATCCTATATCAGGGGTATTCCGAGCAACAAAAGATGTTTTTGGAGGAGAAAATGCAGACCACCAGGATCCAGCAAGTAGAACACATTGATCCATTCCTGCCTAGACTTCAGGAAAACTGAGATCAGCTGGAAGTTGTAGGGTCAGATCCTCAAGCCACAGAGATTATCATAATTTACTTAAATTACGTGTTGGAAGACTATCTAGTCTTTATCAAGATCATCCTGGGCAGAGAGAATATGTCAAGCTAGGAAGCAATGTGGGCAGCTCTTCAGCAATAAGAGATGAGGAGAGATTTACTCAAGTGTCAACTTGAGAGCAGCAGTAGCAGTGGTTTGAAGGTAAAGAAGGAGGAGGATGAGAATGAAGCCCTTGCATCAAAGGGGCAACAAGAGTAGTGCAGGAGGAATAATGATCTATCAAAGATGAAATGTTTCCAGTGTGCCAAGATGGGAAATTAAGCCACACAGTGTCCTCTCATAAATAAGGACAAGGATGAAAAGCATGTTCCTCATGTTGGAGTAGCAAAGATAGAGGAGGAGGATTTTGCTATGATTTCTCATATAACTCCAGGAAGAAGGTGGGATGATTTGGAGTTGTGAACCCAGAGATCCACAAGATTGGAAGGATCCTTGAGGATTCTACCTCTCGGATCATTACCTTCATACGGGAGCCAAAAATAGTAGTAGTAGGATGGACTAGTGTTATTTGGTGCAGAGGAGTGTTGAATTGATAGCGCAGTGTTTAGGAGTGCCAGAGTCTAAGAAATGCAGAGAAATTTTGCAACAGCGTAGAGGGACACAGTGTAGATAAGAAACAGCTCAAAAACTGAAAAGAGGAAGCACAGAGGCTAGCAGCAGTCAGATATTTCTCACAAAGATGCAGTATACTTGTCTAATTTTGGATGTTTTTCCGTTATAGAAAGCAACTGTGATACAGTGTAGTAATAGATGAAAGTGCAGAACCAACAGTAGCACAGATGCAGAATTTAGAGGGAGTTACAATACAGATGCAGTGTTGACAGTGGCAGTGACAGCAATAGTACAGATGCAACATTTTCGCAGAGTTTATGGGAAACAGTGTGAGACATCAACAACGTAGAGGGAGGTGCTTCAGGATCAAAACAGTATGGAGCAGGGCATATTGTTAGAGAACGTTCCTCACTAAGAGGGAGTATTGATTTTGTGTAGCATCATATGTTCTCTAGGTGTCAAATTCTATTGAGAGGCCTAGACACATGTATTCCAAAATACCCAGAAATATTTTAATGAAATTCTACTCGGGTTGTATTCTATAGAAATAATTAATTAATTTTAAAGGGAATCTAAGTCTAAACTTAGGAATATAAAATAATTAACATGTATTAATAGCATATGAGTGATAATGATGTAGAAGAAATTGATCAAGTCAAAAGTTAATATTAGGTGTTGATTAGAGATATAATCTAGGTCGTTGAAGTCTCAGTGAGAAGACTATAAGATTGGTTGAATGGTAATTTGAAAATGACACATTCGTGGAGACACAAAGAATCTAGAGATCGATTTTTTTTATGGAGCAAGTGCTTGGAAGAAAATCATATCTAAGTGATTTGTGATTGTAATGAGGGGCAATAGTTCCGATGCCAAGGTTTCCTAAACTAGAGAGTACATAATAGCAGAGACAAAGAGAGCCACAACATTAGCGCAGATCTAGTGATGCAGTGCTTACGTAGTCACTGTGCAGAGCTAGAGGGAAAGACATTTTCTTGCAGAGGAGACATCGCACAGCTAGTGTCAGATCCTAGAGAGATTTATCAAAGGGCTAGTAGGCTTCAGTTTCTAGCCAGCAGTGAGATCAGTATAGAGGAAGAGTATTGTATGGAATTTTAATCTACAAATAAACTAAATTCCCAGAGTGTAGTTTTCCTTCACTCATAACAACAGAGGAAATAAAACTATTATTTTCTCTAAAAAAAGCACATATACAGAAAGGTAAAGGAGCCTACTTGTGATTCTTTTTCTCTCCTTCTCCTTCTGTTGTTGTTTTCGTCGCTCTTAAGCCAACTCAAGCCACTAGATCGATTCCTGCAAAAACTCCAAATAGAGAATAAAAAACAACATATAATATACAAGTATCTACTTATCTTAATCAAATCAAACTGATTAGATCTAAAATACATACATCATCAAGAATACATTGCACAAGATATAGACATATGTATGGGAAAATGAACAGAAATATTTATTAAAGAGTAAGAGGAGAATATTAAAACCAATGGATCGATTTGTCATCAACCTGCTCCAAATTCATTCCAGCCTCATCACATCCAGCATCATCTCAGCAACATATCAGTACTTTCACTCTCTTATCAAATGAGAATCCAATAGCATAACTTTGAACAAAATTATTCCTCCCTCGCACTTAGATGAGTGCTAAATTTATAGGGAAACGAATGGTAGTTTCTCATTGAGTGGCTTTCTAATAATATGAAAGACATGTTTCCAATTTTATAGGTGTTAGATGGACACTTGGATTCAAAGTATGACACCTATGGACTCTTCTAGAAGGAACTGGCCATGTGGAGATTCCCAGAACAATGACAATTCCGCTCCCAAGTGACCAACACACCCTTGAGTGTCGAGAAGTGCACTGTAGTGCACCCTTGCATGGAGGTATTGGAACTGCAACGTTGTTAGTCCCTTGCATATGAGCGTTGGTGAGTCAATGGGTCATATAATATATACTTCAAACCTTGGAAATCTCAAAATTGAAGCCATGAATGAAATGTCTTCACTTAGGGCATATAGAAAATGAAATATAAGGGGGTGATAGACCCTATTCATTGGTCCTAGGGATGATGTCTAGTTTTACCAAGTCTTGGGGGATGGTGCCAAAATTTTCCTATAAAAAAGAGGGCAGCCATAGTTGTGATGTAGTGACTACACAGATGAAGCACAGGGAAGTCTAACCTTAGTGCATATCAATGTGAGTTTCCCATGGATGAATGAGGTTTGACTCACAAGATCTATTTTGTCAGTTTCTCTGAATGATTGATAGTCTCGTCAATCATATATTTGTACTCATAATTTACTTCATAATAACATAAACCCTTAGATCTATTGCATCGGTTTTCTCGCATTGGGTTTTTCTGGGGACATTAGTCCAAAAATAATTGTGTCAAATGATTGTGTGATCTATGTGTGTTCATATTTGTTTCCCCACTTGTATTTCTTCTGCGGTTTAATTTTGTAGGTTGTACCGAATGGATTTCTATATTTTCTTGTAGATTTGGTGGCACATGATTTTTACGATCGTATATCTAGTAGGCATGACACTTGTGTAATGCGAGGATGAAGTCAGGAAACATAGTAGGCCAAAAGTAGATATTAAGAAAAATATTTTGTGCGGTGGCGTAACCAGACATATGTCCACCAATTGCCCCAACATGGCATTCATTTAGATCTTTCTCGTCCTCCTTATGGGTGAGCAACCTTCGAGAAATTTTATCAATACCACAACAATAAAGGGTGTCGCCAATTATAATATATTTTTTAGCCTGATATCGAATACATCGCTGCTCAGAGTGAGAGGTATCGGATCAGAAATTCTGGGTCTAGATATATATGAGGATTTCTCCATACCACTTGTCAGCTGAATCTATCAGGAAGAAGAACTCATCTAGAATATAATTGTAAGACTTCATTTCAGTTTTTGTAGTGGGAAGGACCCATATTAGTTCGAAAAAGTCTAAGAATTTATTTGACTTGGATTTGAGAAACTCCAAATCGAAATCCTAGAGGATGAAAATCCATTTGTAGTAATTTCCCCCACCCCCCCCCCCCACGAGCAAACGTTGTGACAAGATGTATGTCATGGGGTTGCAATAAAAACATTCATAGTCTAGTAAAGCAGGATATAGTGATGAAAACTTTAGACAGCCTGGACATCCTCGAAAGCTAACTTTTCAACGTGAGTATATTTTATCTCGATATCATTTAAGTTCCAACTCAAATAATAAATAGGATGTTCAGTCCCTACATTATCCACTTGTACCAATACCATAGTGATGGTAGTACCTGCAATGGTGAGGTACAGGAAGTAATCATCTTGGTAATATGGGGGATATAACAATGATGCCTAAATAAAAACAACTTTGAAGGCATAAAACACCTTTCGGGCAGTGTCATCCCAATGGAAGGGAATATGTTTCTTTAACAAGTGAGTAAATCCTTCAGCCAAATCGACGTAGTTGGGAAAAAATATCCATAGAAAGTTAGCCTACCCTTGGAGTCATTGAAGATGAACAAAATAGGAAGGAGCAGACAAATTCCTTGCTTCAGTATAGCAAAGCTGAGAAGTCAACTTGAGCTTACACAAAACACACAGTTGTGCAAATTGAGCCTAATGTTCTAGTGCCGACAATGTAAAAATATATCCCTAATATGCATGATTTGATCAACACGATGTTTTGAGTGAGCTAGTAGGTCATCCAAATATGGTTTTACGATGTTCTTAATGTCACGAAAGGCATATTTCATTTCCCTCTGAAAATTTTCCCCAATGTTTTTTAATCTAAAAGGGAGATTTTGATATGAAAATGTACGCAATGGAAAATAAATGTGGTTTTAAGTTATTCTGATGGGAGAATTTTGATATGATTTTATCCAAAAAATCCATCCATAAACTAAATTACTTCACTATTAGTAAAATCATCAACAATCTAGTCGATAAACAAGATAGGATAATTGTCCTTAGGACAAGCATAATTAATGTGTTGGTACTTGACACACACACAAATTGTTCCATGTTTCATGATAAGAATAATGTACAAAAATCAATCATCTAGAGGTATTGGGTAGATGAAATCAGCGCATATAAGCTTTTGAACTTCGACCTTAATAGGAGCAACCATTTTAGGATGGATTGAACATAAGCGTTGCCGAACTAGATTAAAGTTAGGATATTTTTTGATTTCATGTACAACAATATTTGGGTCAATACGTGGAATCTCTTAATAAGACCAAGAAAAAACGGCTCTAAATTCTTGGAAAATGGATTTATAGGTCTTCATCTCATCACGAGAGAAATATGCACCAATATGCACATTCTCGATAATTCTGGGTTTGATTGAAATATCAAGGGGGATAATATCTTCAATATTTGACAAATTCTTTGCATAATCGTATCATGGATAGATATAGAATTCACAGAAATCTCAACGAAATTGGGCCAATAGACATCACTAATATTATCCTCGAAAGAATGTGGCAAGGAGGAATGATGGTGATGGTCATCCCTTGTTGCATCATCTAGAATAATGATCTCCATGATGCTCTCATCAATAGAAAATGTACCATAGAAGGGATCAGAGGATGTGTCATAATCTAAGGAATGATCAACCAATTGATGGAAGAGGAGAAATTAGAATGTATCACATAGGCCAAATATATAGCTTCATATTTGAGCTCAATAGGTATGAGCGACTTGCAGTCACCAAATATATCAATATTTTATTCATCTGATACTATCGAAGGATCAAAGGGAATAGAAAGAGAAGATATCATGTTGG
The DNA here is from genome assembly GCA_034641835.2 of Pinus albicaulis. Lineage (NCBI taxonomy): Eukaryota > Viridiplantae > Streptophyta > Pinopsida > Pinales > Pinaceae > Pinus > Pinus albicaulis. The sequence goes on along the minus strand of CM076584.1, from coordinate 617,811,313 downwards.
CATAAGTTACCAGATTAAATTTATCTAGAAGGGGATGAGGAAAATGAGAAGGAAGTGAAAATGTTCCCATGAGGGAAGAATCCTTAACAAGTCCCACCCTGACATGTTGATACGGATGTGGGGTTTCTCCCACAAGACGGATTATTCTAGTTACTTGAGGATTTGTGCCAAAGAAAGTGAGTTGATCAATGGCTACTATAACCCCCTTATGAGGGAAAGTTATCATTATGAAATATGTTGAAACAAAAACAACCATAGCATAAACCCATGTACAACCCAATAGAAGGTTAAAATATAATGATCCATTAATAACTTTGACTTCTACTGACACCAACTTGCCACATAATTCAAATTGTAATGAAGTCAAAATTTCGTAAGGCTTGATTCCTCTTCCATCAAAGTATTTAAAGTAGTTGGTGATTGATTTAATTGAGGAGAACCAATGGCCTTCTAGTAAAAAGGTGACATGATACAGGTTTAATCTCCTTCTTATACAATAGTTTTATGGATCATTCTTACTTTGAATGAAAACCTGAATCATGGAAGCTAATTGGGCTGGAAGTCGAGGCGTATGAATCTCATGGTTAAAATCTAAAATGTTAGAATCTGATGGATCAATGCATCCAATTGTAGAAATCAAATCCTTCTTCTGGACAGGACAATTTTACAACACCTCTAGAGTTGACATAGTTGAAGGAGCCTAAGCCAAATCCTCAACTATGTTGTAATTATGAGAATCTCTCACACGAGGCTTGAATGTGGATTTATGAATAATGCCCTTGGGCTGCTTTATCTTCAATTTAGTAAGAATTTCATTAAGAGTAGGATCAGATGGAGATGAAGTAGAATTGGTAGGTTGATCAGTAGCCTGGCCAATCAAGGGATTCGAATTACCGTAGTCTTCATTCCTAATGGCCACCATAACGTCATTTTTTGGCTTGGTGGAGGAAATAATCATAACTGAGGAAGAGGAAGATGGATCCTGCGCAACCATGTTAGTCTCCAAATTAGGAAAGGGATCTAAAACATAGTGGGTGGATGACTTATGAAATTGATTTACTTCTGCCCAATGTGGAAAATCACGAGTGAAATTATCCTCATTACAAATTAAGCATTGATAATGAGGTTTTCATTTATCTTAAGAAGAATAGCTATTCTATATGACCAATGGAAGATTATCTTTTTTCCTTTTACATTTTCATTTTTTCTTACTTCCTGTTTGGTGAGATTTTCCTTCTGTAGATTGAATGGAATTGATCTCGGAAGTAGAAGCCACAGGAGTACTGGAGGAGGGGTTTTGGGCAGCCACAAAAAGATTCGAACCACATGGTTTACTTGCTGACTGTTGGCTAGCAGAACCAAGCATGCCATCAATGACATGTGATTATTTACCAGAATATGGGGGAACACTTTTTCCAGGTCGCGGAGCATTGGATATTTTATCGTAAATCGTGCCAGATTGTGTATAAACAAGATCCAAATATTGGGCATGAGAAATTAATTTCTCTTCAGTCACATCTCTGCCTTAGCAACATATTCAATGATAAGTGTTAATAAAGACTTAATGAACCATTTGGCTAATTGCTAATTAGGAACAAATTTTTTAACCAAATGATGGCGATGTCGCCACTCATGAATGTGATCAGAAATGTTAGTGGAATTAGATTATTTTAAATTGGTCAAAAATATAGTTCAAGTGTCAGATCGACTAGGTAAATGAAAATGAGTTAAGAATGTGGTCGTTAAGGAATTGAATTTTTTGAAGAAAGCTCGTGGTATATCAATATACCACTTTGTTGTCGTACCGGTAAGTGTGCGTTGGAAAAGACGTAAACAGATAGAGTAATTATTTAGAGAGTTCGATGAACACCATAAATTATAAGTCATAACATACCTAGATGGGCCTGATGAGCTCCATCATTAGGTATAATTGGAGGGGTTAATTGTCATCTTTTTAGCCTTATTAGTCTCTTTCTCTCACATTTGATTATATTATGTTCCTCTGTTGCTAGTGTAGATGGTGATTAAGGCTTGTCATACTTTGAATGCCTAATATGGTTTAAATGTAGGATAATCATGAAGATATTCCACTTTTGTTGAATATTTTGCAATTAAAGCTTGGAGTAGATAGCAAGGAGATATTCTACCAGGGTTTTCCACCTCCTTAACCCCAAAAGGCAGCCAAGGGATCCTCAAGATTCCCTCCAACAACTCAAAATCAAAGGAAGCCAAAAAAGTGGGAGATCAAGTGCACCAAAGCTCCACTTCTCTTGCAATCAAAGGGGACACATCACCTACTTTTTAGGGAGCTGTTGGTAGCTAGCCTTTAGGCTACATAAGGAAAAGAAAGAGCTCATTAGGATTTGAATTTCGGAGGAACCTAGTAGATTCTTAACTCTTGTAATACTTTTTTGAGACTTTCATGAAAATGAAATGAGGCTATTTCTGCAATAAGATCAGTATTCAAATTGTCCTTCACTGATTTAGTTTCAGAGGGCTAGGCTTGTGGGTCAAGGTCCAATCCATTGGACTTAGTCTCTCTTGTGTATTCATGCTTATTTTTATGTCATTGTAGCTAGTTTTCTTTATGAGTTTTATAGGGAAAATTTTAAGGATGGAAATTTATTTTAAATTTTAGAAACCTTTGCGAATTCCACTATTACATAATATGCAATTTGTAAAATGTTTGGCAATGTTTTTGTAAAGGTATTAAAATTTCTAATAATGTTATGTAGGCTCTATATAAAATTTTGGTGATTTTTAAGGTAAAACATTTTTATACCATTAAATTTGGGCAAATATTTTTTAGAAAAAATGGAAATTAACAAATTGTTTTTTTGGAAAAAGCATGGAAAATTAGCCTAGTTACGAATATTAGCCCCTAAAATTTTCCTTGAGTTTTAGCTAGTTTGTCTACATTTCAATTTACTATTTTTAGTTTGCTTCCATTTTATCTTTGTTGTAGTTAGGCTTACATAGATGTTGGTAGAGTAACATATAAACTCATAAAGTTGTTTGTCAAAGCCTCCCTCTCTCATATCTTTCATTGGAGCTTGAGGAAGGCAGACCTACACCACAGGGCCAAATTTTCTCTTTAGTTTATGATTTATTGGAAATAATAGATAGGTTGTTGTAGTGTAATGAACATGTTGAGAATATTGATTTAGATTTATATTTGAATGCATAAGTAGGTTTTCTTGTCAAATTCAACTCATCTTTTCCATCTTCTTTATTATAGATTTTCCAATGTTTGTTGCATGGAAAGGTAGTTTTCTTGCAATTTCAAGTAGCATAGTAGTGGAGAAATTCACTAGCACCCCTAGTTTCATTTCTCACCCTTCATCAGCCTTATTTCAACTAAATCACCTTCAGCCCTATTTTTGAGATTTTCACCCTCATGTTGTGAGCAACCCTACATGTGCAAGACGACCTTTGCAAGAGGTTTTGAGTTTGGACAAGCGGTTTGACACCTTCCATACATCCAATTTCACATTCATTCCACCTCCCCTACACTTTTTCCCACCATTTTTAGCCTCAGACTTCCCTTGGCCTATTTCCTGTAGCAATTCAGGACTTTCCTGTAGCACTACAACAAACCTGTAGCAAACCCTATAGTAGAACTAGTTGGCCTCTCCTTCAGCCGAGAAACCATCCTCCACCTCATCTATACCTTCCATAACCATGAAGACACCTTCATCCCTGCATCCATGTGTCAAAGACTTTCCTAAACCACCTTAGCGCCTTCTCCTTTGGTACAAAACATAGTATTTACAACCATAGTTAGGTCATGACTAGATGCATGATTAAAAAGAATGATATTTAAAAGATGAAGTAGTTAGAGTGTGTTTAGCCATTTTGGCCTAGCAATGTGTGATTATGTTATTTTTCTTTCTACAATTTAAATTTAGCACTTCACTTTATGAATATTGCCTAGTTTTCTTCTATTTCTTACCATAGCCTACATTGTAGATTTATTTCTTTGAAAAATAGCAAGATGTATCTTCTTGCTTTAGAATAGTCCTTTTATTTTTGATAGAGTAGTGGTTTTTACTTTCTTGTAGTTATAGGTCTAATTCCAAAGTGTGACAAAATTCACTTAGAAACCATAGAAATAGCACCCTTTTGTAGGACTCAGAAGAGGATGACATGAGTAGAATGCATCTGTTGTGTATATAGCACTGTCACCTCTAAGTTTGTATGAACACAGGGTTGATAAATTAAATTAGATTAGCCTCTGGGAGTTGTAACACTCTTGGTGCAATACTAGGGCTCACAACTTTTTATCACCCCCCTACCAGGTGGTTTCTCATCCTCTGAGCAACTTAGTGCTCCTTCTCCATCTCTTTCAATGCTTTAGTGGCCCCTCTAACCTCCCAAGGAAGAAGTGAAGGAGTTCCTTCAGGAGGGTAGAACCCGACATTATTTTTTGCCTCCTCCCATTTTCTGTTTTCCTCCTCTCATCCTTTCTCATCACCCAGTCCTAGCAACAAAGGTGGACTAAGCTTCAAGCCAAGCCACTATATTTTCATTATTTGCATAACCATTTTTTATAGTGGTTCCCTTTTTAGATCACTCCTCAATCTCTCTGGGGTGTGGTATTCCATGTTTCTGAGATTGAATGGGAGGCCAAGCCATCTCCTTTGACTGGCCATTATACATTCATATCCCAAGAACCTAGAAACATCATCAAAATGGGTAATGGCTTATGCGTGTGTGCTGAGATACTTGTCTACAAGTGTGGCTTCTTTTTATATCTTGAGATGGTTGTTGATGACTCCCATAGGTTTGAATAGTTCTGCCCTAATGTGTAGAGGCTCTATGTTTTCTCTTTCCATTGCCCTCTTTACTTATTGTTCTCTTTATTCCTCATTAACCACCCAAGAGTCTAATGCCATCAACTGCATGTCTCCCAATCTAGGGTTAGGGTCCCAAATGTTCAAGTCTGTCAACACAATATTGTGCATGTGGATTCCTGCCATCTTTTCCTTGTCTTCCATGCTTGACCAGTTGCAAAATTCAATGAACTTTCTTCAGTTATAAAAAGGTAAGAACCCATGAGAGGCTATTGTCTTGATTTATAATTGGAGCCATTGTTCTTTGAGGTAGACTACATAGGAGTTTTCTGGGTATCTATTTTGAATGGCCTCCATGCAAAAATCTGCCATGGTTGCCATTTGTTTGAATTTTTGTTGAAGCTGACTTTTCAATATTTCATTCTCTTCTTGGGCTTCCCGAAGTTGTTCTTTCAACATGGATTCTCTGAGCCTAACATCATAAAAATCCTTCCCAACTCAGTGACATTTTCCTCCATGATTCCTATGTCATGCACACATTTTTTTGTAAAAATTGTCATGCAATGATGTGTGCATGATATTTCTTATTGTAACTGATAAAATAAGGGGACCTCAAACTTTTGAGGAATCAATATTCCCCCTTCAATAAATGTATAGCAGGAATTGAGATTTGGCTGAGGGATAGGGTGTGACATTGTTGATATGTCTTTAGGGAGAGGTTTTTGGGAGGTGGGCTCCTCCTTTTTATCTTTATCTTCCTCCTCTTTTGCATCTTTCCCTTCATTTTGTGCTTCTTTCTCAAATTCTTGGGCCTCTTTCTCACCCATGGGTGTCTTATTTCCCTCCCCTAAGGCTTCTTGCTCTGATTCTGGCATTGCTGAAGTTTCCCATAGCAAAGCCATAGTTTCCGGTAGCAAACTTTGTTTTTCCTGTAGAAAACCTTCCCTTGCTTGTTTTTCCATATTTTTTTTCTTCTTAGGATCTATGGGGGTTGGTATATGTGTAGGGGATTCCAACCTTGATGAATGTCTTCTCTTGTAGGTTACATGTGTCCTTTCAAGTGAAGTGACCTCTTGAACCTTTCCTTCTTCTAACCTTATTTCATCATCCTTCTTGGGTGACTCCTAACTGATTATAGGTATTTTGGTTGGATTATGTGGTTTACCCTGCCTTACCCTTGTGCTCTTCCTAGTCCTTAAGTACATGGGTGTTTTCCTCTTCCTCTTTTCTTTCACTGGTGTGATCAAAGTGGCTAAGGTAGCAGTTTCTTCTTTCTCTGTTATCTCAGGTGATATGTTGGTCTGTTGAGGAGAGGTATCAATGCCTAGCATAGGGTCCAATATTTCCTCCTCCTCTGTCTTCTCTACCTTATTCTCCTCAGTTTCTTCTTGTTCTATTTCATCTCCCTCTTTTTCTTCTTATTTCCCTTTCTCTGGTTCAAATATTTTTGTGTTTTTTGTTTCAACCTCCATCTCTTTTTCTTCTTCTTCTTCCCCTTCTGTCTCTTCAGCCTCCCCCTCTTCTTCTTCTTCTATTTCCCTCTCTCCAATACCAGAGGCAGAGGTTTTTCCAATTTGGGTGGCTATTAAGGCTTCCCTATTCATTTATATGAATGAGTACCAATGCACATGGAGGTTCAATATTCTCATAGCATCACTCACTATTAACTTGATGAGGCCATGATGAGCCAAATGATGGTACTTACTTTCCCTCACCTTTTTTCTCATGTATGTGATTTAGTGTAAGAGGAAATAACGGATTCTCAATCTTTGTTCTAGAGGGAGGTATCCTTGAAATCTGAGTTCATTTAGCAACCTCCAGTGGTATCCATAGAATACACTAAGCCTGCCCTCACAGGAAATGAATTTCATTATATGGAACGCTACTTTATCCCAGGGATATGGAAGGATTTCTCTCCTCACTCCATTTTTATCTTCAATGAATTCTTCTCCTCACATACATAAGCTATTTTTGGTTGCAGTGTTGGCCACCCTATCTTCCCTAATCTACTTGACTCCTAAGGGAAACATGGTGATTCTGATAATTAATTTAGGTGTAATGGTGATAGCCAGGCCTCTAACCACAGTTGTGGCTTTCTCATTTGAGTGTGATTGTAGGGCCAATGCAAATTTTTGAGCTATTTTCTCATCAAAACCCTTGAGGAGCTCGAAGAAACCTAACCACTAGTGGTTCCTAAAAATCTAGATTACCTGAGGGTGCAATCTTATTCTTTTGATTTCGTTGGGCTTCCTTCGGTTAAATCCTCCTCCCATTTTATGGTTGTGATAGGAAGTTGGCTGAATGGTTTTTTTTAGAGTTATTTGTGACGTGGTGCCCTGGAGATTATGGTTTCAAAAAAACTCAACCTACCTTGATTTCACCACTTAATTTCCAATTTATGACTAACTAAGTATAAATTCCATGGAAATTTTACAATTCTGGAGGGTCGCAACCACTTACCACTGACCTCTGCTATATTTTGTTGGGATATGGTTTCCTTAGGAGGTAATACCTCCTATGAGTGGCTCTTCCTTTCTCTATTTATCGTTACTGGACATCGTGTGAAGTTTCCTATAGCACCTACCATTTCCTGTAGCTAGGGGTGTGCATGCAAACTCGGTTTCGATGCCTTTCTCTTCGATTTAGCACATACTGACTTTGGCATGATAAAAAAAAATTTCCTAAGTTGGTTTAATCTATTAATATAGAACATAATGTACAGTGTAGGACCAGCCTTTGGGCTGCAAAGCTAACCAATGCCGGAGATAGTTTGAGTCAAAAAAACAAAAATTAGACTGCCCCTGTGGGGGAAACTGGCCTCATAGATGCCACCCATGATTGGGAAACCAGCATTGAGAGAGTTGTATAAAAACAAAAGTTTACACAAATAGCCAGAATCATCACAGTATTTCCAGTTCTCATGCCTAGGCATGTAGTAAATCATTGCAAAAACCAAAAAGAGGTAAGGAGACCTGACAACCAGCTAGTTGTCCATGTGTGAGGGTGGAATTTCCTCCACAATTGGGTAGCTGTAATCATCCTCGATACCTTCATCCTTTTCCTTGGAATGTTGGCAAGTATTCTCTGAGGAGGAAGTGGAGCTTGTATCCTACTTCTGCTTGTCTGAGAGCGAAGAGATGTTGCCATTGTCGTCACTGCTGGAGGTCTCTGAACCAGTTTTGACAGGGAGGGATGAAGATTTTCTGGAGTCCTGGGTAGGCCTGACAAAAATTGTGGACTTCCTTCTATGCTTGCTGGGGCCTGAGGCACTGCTATCATTCTTCTCCTCTCGGAACACTACCATGATGGTGGCAGTGATTTTGGGCTTGTCAATGGCACTGCTGAAATGAAAATGGGCGACAATGCCAGCCAGAGGCTGAGAGCTGGAGACAACATGGGTAGGAAGAGGTGGATGAGAGCTAATTCCTCTCCCACGACCATGACTACATCTCATGTGATGCCTCTGCGGCATGCTGGCAGAGTGGGAAGACAGAGAGACCTTGTGAGAGTACAAAGAGGCGAAAAGGGAAGGCGAATGTGTACGCAGAGCTGTGGTGGGTGACTGTGAAGGCGAACCAGTGGGCGTAAACGGGAGAAAGGAAGGTAGAGGAGAGAGAGGGTAAGAGCGAGGTGAGCATGACAGCTGTGTGGCGACAGAGGGAAAATGGAGGCAAAAGTGAGCACAAGGATCAGAGTCTGGTAGGGCCATGGGAGGGTCGAATGTAGAGAAGCGAGCTGAATGCAGAGTTGCAGAGAAGGAGCTCGAGAAGGCAAGCGAAGAAGTCTTGAATGAGGGCGGACGCTTCTCCATTGAATGCAAAGAGAAAGTAGCAGTGGGGTGATGGCAGGAAGTGCGAGCAAGGAATTTCTGACGTCGAAACCCAAGGGCCTTTAAGGCCCTAGTACTATTCTCTGAGGCGAGCAGGTGGCTTGGCCAAATGTCTCTCCAAGGGCCAGCCACCATATTGTTGCCTTTAAACACCTGCATCTGAGAACTTTGGCCTGATATTAGAGGAAGCCCCTGAATCAATTAAGTAATTATGGAAATTCTTATTATAGATCTCATAAGTTAAGAGAAATGGAGGAGTATAAGATATGGATCGATCACCTATCATAATAAGATCTGTGGCATCCATTTTAGTTGAAGGAGAAGGGGGTTTACCCATATGATTAGCAGCTTGAAATACTAATGGAGAAGGTAAGGCTTAAGTAGGAACTACATTCAAATCTCTAAGTAAAATCTTCTATTATTGTTTTAGTTTAGTAAGTTCATGGATTGAAATGTTAGCCCTGGTATTTTTCATATCTTCTACTACATTATAGTCAATGGTGTCAGAGACTACCATTTTCTTTGATGTAGATTGAACTTCTGAAGGAGCAAGGTTAGTTTGTGTAGCCTTAGATGTAGACTTCTTACTTACTATTTTCTCTTTAGTAGGACTTGAGTTCTTCTATTTCTGATTAGGTTTTGTTGCTTTAGTGGTATTCTTGCTTCTTGTACTAACGGGTAAAGCTTCATGTTTTTCATCATTTGGTAGGATGAAATCCCACATGCCATTAAGTTCAAATTCTTCTTAAACTTCAGTTTCTTCTTCTTATTTTTGTTCTTCATCTGTGTCTTGATCGCACTCAACATTAGATATTATATTGGGTGGTTGTGAATTAGAAGACTGATTTTTCTTGAAGGGTCTGAAAGTGTTCTTTATGCTGGAACTTTCAACAACTTGTTTTTTGATGTCTTCCATTTCATTTTTCATGTTTTTTAGTACTTTTTCAAGACCTTCTACATCAAAAGGATCTTTTGGTGGCTTCTTCTTTGAATCATATTTGAAGGATACTTTCTTGGATTTCCTGTCTTCTTAAGAATTCTTCTTTTCAAGAGCTATAATACGGTTTTCAACAGACAAAGTTGCCTTCATATGTTCTACTAATGTAGGTAAATTTTCTCTATCAACAAAAATGGGTATGTTAGATAGGAGAGAAGAAATATACCACTCAATTTGAACCTCAACACCAGGAACTGAAGTAGCAGGTATTTTATTGAGCAGTTTGTTAAATCTAGAATTGAAATATTTTATTTTCTCTCTTGTTTTAGCCTTAAGATTTGATAGATCGTTGATGAGCGATACAGTGGTTCAGACATCTCCAAACTTAGCTAAAAATTGTTCTTAAAACATATTCCAGCTAGTTATAGAGCGAGCAGGTAATGAGACATGCCAAGATCCTGCAGATCCTGTGAGAGTATATGGAAGTAATCTGACTACACAATCTTCTTCAGTTACCTCTTTTAAATTGATGTCTAACATATAGTTATGGATATTTTCATCAGCTGGGAGACCATCATCAGGATTGAACTGAGGTAACCATCTTTCAGGGTATTTAGGAAGAGGGTGAAGAGGAGCAGGAATTTCTAGAACACCTGGATTTTCCATGGTTGTACATTTGGTGGAGGCTGTTGGAATGCCATTGGACCTTGGGTGGAGATGATAAGTGAAGTTTGAGTTGAAGAAGATGTAGGCTGAGTGCTAGAAATAGTTGAAGGAGTATTATTTTGGGTACTAGAACTAGCTAAACTAATACTGATTGTTTGAATTGAAGCTGTTGAAGTGAGTGGAGGTAATGGAGGTGAATGGGGTGGAATATTGGATAAGAACTCTCTGGTGCTTGACTCTGAATTAGTCTTATTTATTTTCCTTCAAGAAGTATCAATAAGAAATTCAAAAGGAGGGATCCATGTCCTCTGATTTTCCGATCGATTTAAAATTCGTCTTGGTTGTAAAGAATATGAAACACTAATTTTAGATGTTTGAGAAGATTCAGGATTTTAAGCAAAAACAGATACTCTCTCTAACTTTTCAATCAAATACTGAACTTCTGGGGAATTCTTTTGAAAATATGGAGATATTATTGGTTGAGTTTCACTAGGAAACTTAGGAGAGGGATTTTCAACTTCAGATCTTAAGGATTTAGATCTATCTAATGTTCTATAAGTTTAAGGGGGTATAAACGGAGAGAGAATCTTAGATTGGCTTTTATATTGATCATACCTTCTTGCGATTCACAATTGGCCCTCCTTCTAGTGCCAAAATGTTGAGGCATCGACATTATATGGCAACAACATGGGGGAAAACTACCCGGTCTGGACCTTAGAGAAATTCCTTTTCTGTTTGGGGTAGTGGATCTGACTAGGGGTAAAGGGACCGGTTTCCCAATAAGGATAATGAGGATGTGTTTTGTTTATAACATGCAAATGGTAAGTGATTTAATCTATCATATGCAGTGAATAAATATCTATTCTACTATATACCCGAGAGTATTCATTCCTCAATACGATCTAGAAAGATATCTGTCAAAAATTGCTAATGAATATTATTCAAAAGTTGAAAGAGATGAAAATTATGTAAAAATAATTCTTTTTAAAAAATAGTTTAATCATAACAATTGTGAAATATATATCGCATTCATAAGTTTTATCATATATGAAATAAGAAACCATAAACAAATATCAATACAAAAGTGAATTTAACATTTATTTATGATAATAGCCTTCATATATAATAAAAACAAAATATTACTATCAATTCAAGAAGCAAAACTTAATATAATGTGTAAAAATACAATATATATGAGGTTCTACTCATTCAACCCGACAGTAGTGTTCTGATCCTCTTCACGTTAAAGCAATTCAATGAGTACAATAGTAAAACTTCAGTTAAACAGCTTCAATATCAAAAGATAATAGATTTCGTTCCATTAATTCATCAAGGCATTCACAAACATATAGAAGTGCATTCCTTTGCAAATGTTTTTGACAAATTTCTAAACCCCTCTCTAAATGCATGAGAAGGGTTTAAATATTAAACTAAATATGTTTAAAATATATTATTACATAAAAAATTGAGGGTTCAAACAACCTTCCTCGTAATGAGTAAACTTAAACTACAATCTAGGAAAAAATAACAAGATGCTTAGGTGGGTTGACCTTCTTTCCCTATTTGATCTCTGAGGTGGAAAATATCTATCATTGACTTTATATGAGCTAGTCGTGTGATACCGGATCTGACCTGGCCTTTAAACACTATGTTTGAAAGTGTTGGAAATGATTTCTTAGTATAATCAGTTAATGATTGTAGAGTCAGGCACTGATGATATGGTTCAATCAGAAAATTCCAGTAATTTTCCTAATCAAACTTAGTTATCTTTTTAATAGCTTATTCATGTGTCTCTACACTTTCCTTCCACTGTGCTTCTAATGGCTTAAGCTCTAGGAGCAGTTCGGTTGTAGATTATTTGATAAGTTTAACATTTATAAGTTGTCCATTAACAGATTCAATGATTTCATTAGTCAGATTTTTTGCCTTTGATGTTGCCTTCTCTGCCTATCTTAACTACATTTCCCAATCTTTGAATACAATATCTTTTTGAAATTTATCAATTTTGGGGAGATCAACTTTCTTTCATGTATCATATTCTTGCCATTGGATGATCTCAAAAAATTTCTTTTAGAACTTTTCACACTCCAGCCTCTTAATAGCCACTTATTGGATCAAAATATTGCTTGTATCACAATATGAACTGCTAACTGAGATTTTTTGACAAAAATTCTCTTGCTGGTGCTTCAATTTGGCATTCCATTCAAGTTCCTCTTTAATAAACTGCTATGTTTGAGGCTGACTTTTCAGTTTATCCATATTTTCTTCTATCTTTGTTTCCTTTTATGAAATATGTACTTGATGCAGCAACTTTAATATTTCAAAGTCCTTTTGGAATTGTGACATTTTCATCCCCATTTTCTTACTGGCATTGAGCTTTTCAGGTTATATTAGCCTTTCCAACTCTTGAATTTTGTCTTCCTTTTGTTTGAGAATAAGTTTCACTTCTTCTACTTTGTCAATTGTAGCATTTGCATATGTCCCAGCAAACTGTGATATTTTAGTGATATGCAGTAGGATTGAAAAAAGAGTCCTTCCATACAACATCCACCGAATCATTGTCAAGGGTGGTCACGGATTCATCAATTCTTCTTCTCTTTTTTCTCTTGACTACAACTTTGTGACCCGGGCTGTAGAAAACATATAATGGAAGTATTTCCTCAATTTTCAAAATGATTTCCTATGTTGGGTAGGCCAGGATAATCTCTTGATCCTGATATTCTGGTACCTGTTGTAGTGGCATTGCAGTTTCCACTATATTCTGGGTCTTCTCTGGAGTTTGGAAACTTGTCTATTCTTTAGCATTAGGCTTTGGTGGTGGTGGTGTCTCTAGTGGTTTAGAAGACTTTTCCCATTCTGCATTTAAATCCTTTGCTTGAGGTTTCACTCTCTGCTCAAGTGTATTCTGAATATGTTGAACTTCTTTAGAATAATATTTGGCTCCACAAGTTTCTTCTTTAGTTTTCATCTCAATTCATTTAATTACTTTTTCAATTATTTTCTCAGGACATTCATTTCTGCTTTCAGGTTCATTGTCAGATTGATCTAAACTTGAGATTGGTGTTGTGATTATCCTTACTCTCGATTTGATTTTTCTTGTGATTCATCTTCTGACATGTCCTTAGCCTCATCATATAGACTAATGTTGGGAGTTGACCTTTTGACATCTTCAATAAATAATAATTCTAATGGGAATGTTTCTAATCTCTTGCTTCGAAAGCTTTAAATTCTACTTCACCGAGCTTATTAGATGCAATTTTCAACACATCTCTAAACTTTTCTACACCTTCAAATAGATCATCAAATATTTCCTTCTCATTCAAGAAAGGTTTGAGTTTAAGATTAGTGGTAAAATTTTGAACCACATCATTAGGATCATATGGTCTCTTTGACATTAAAGCCAGATTCAATGAAGTGATATTTGAAATTTCTTTAGCTATGACTAATGTCAAAAAGGGAAAAGGTGCCACACTATACTGGGAAAGTAGGCCAGATGGCTTTTTTGGAATCTATGAGTTGTTTGGTGACACCTCTTACTAGAGTTTCATAAGAAATTTCTTTAGCTAAAAGCTTATTAGGAACATAGTAAGGGAAAACATGGGAAAAAGAAAAACTCCCAAAAACTCTGATATAGGTAAAAATTTCCTCAGCAAACCATCTAACCACTGGTAGAATATTTGTGCTAGCTTCCTTAGAAATCCTAGGGGCTCTTTCATTAAAGATGGTATGATGGATGGGAAACATAAATCCATTACATTTTTTATAGAAATGCAGATGAAACTTAGATTCCCACATGTATGGTAAATATGAATTAGATTGGGGTCCTGGCTTGTCCACTTCCATCCCATAATAGGAAATCTTGAACATAAACATATTGCGTCCATGATGTATGCACTTATGTAGAAGGGAGGTATTGTCCTAGTGGAATAGACTCTATTTGTCCTATAATCCATAATGGTTTTAGCCAGATTATCAAACAAAATGGTTGCCCAATTCATGATAAGGAATTGATGATTGCGTCAATTAAAGGAACCCATTCTATGGAAAATTTAGTGGTATCTGGCTTAGAAAATAATATACATAGCATTCTTGCTACATAAAAATAAAGGGGGGGGGGGGGGGGGGGTAATTGTGTTATTGGGAACATACCAAGTTTATCCCGCTTTAGCTTGCCTTGGCCTTCTTTCCATCCTTTTACCACTTTCATGAGGTCTTTATTCTTTTTCTTCAAGCTTTGAAAAAAGGCTTTATCATAAATCTTCTGCGGCATAGGTAAATGATACATTATTCGTAAATCCTCTACGGTGAACGAGCCAATATTCTCTAGCTTAGAATTATTGAATATTTTGTCTGCTATGTTGAGGTTGTCAATGATCCATTTTACCATATCAGTGTATGGTAATATTTTCGGCCTCGCTGCTATCCTGTGGAGAAATTATGAAAATGCCCCATCTGCTGCCCAATCTGATGAAACTGTCGCCTAGTTGTAGCTATTGTTTTCTTTAATTCTCTTGGTTTTTCTCCCTCAAACATGTTGTACATTGTCTCCCATGAAGAACTCCCAAAATCCTTGTTGCACGTTGTGTCTGAGAATAATAGAGGCATGTATGTGTCTTCTGCAGTGGATGCTTGGGCAACTGCTTTGCTTTCTTTTTCATTCCAGTTGATATTGCTTGCTTAGGTAGTTTCCTGAATTCAAGCGAAATGATTAAATTTAGATCTGAGATGAGTAGATACAAGGACAGAGAATAGAATTAAATCAACATAATCAAAATCTAGCGCACTAAATTTAAAACACGTTTCAAGTAAGATATCAATATCTTGAACCTTGTACCCATTAAATGTCGTTAGTAACCCTTAACTCATTTATCAAATCTCTTACACGCCTTGCACAATATGTCTAATCCAACGATATAAACCATTAAATATTATAATAGATCAATTGAATAAGAATTTCTTCACGCATTTGAATAATAAATGTTATCGCGCAAATCAGAACTTTTTAGCAGATACCAATCATACATGTTTTCACCGTCAGTGAACTTGCAAAATCAAAATGCGATCTGTGCAAATCGCACATCGCAATTCATTACGATGGATATAATTTTCCATTTGGTTAATCATTGCAGAACGTCGTATGCGCTAAATACTCACAGTATTGTGCTTTATCGTATTTTCAGATACATTTCATTGTACTTTTATTCTTTCGTTGGGTCTGACTCATTGGAAATCTTTTTGAAATTTTATAAGTTTTTTCTTTAAAGGAGACGCGACACGATTTATACTTTAAGTTCTTTTTAATTGTTTCAATGGGGATCTTATATAATTCAAAAAAAATGTTGAAGCACTTTTCGCAATTCGCAAATATTATGTGTGTTTTACCTTTGTTGGCTTGTAAGGCATGTGATTTGCGCTAAACGCTTTTGAAATCAAAGCGGAAAGAAAAAGCCTTTATTCCTAAATGTTAAGACTTAACGCTAAAACTAAAAATGTTTATAAATTTCTATTTATTTTTTAAAGGGTCCCCATTTATTATTAAAATAAATGGGGGGTGTTGTATAGTACAACAATTGGCGATTCACTTGGGAGAACCTGTTATCTCTGATTAGTTTTTTCGAAATTTATAAAACTTTTCAAAATAAAAATAGTTGCAAGAATGAATTTCAATACAAATAATATTTCACTAAGTAATAAAATCTCACTTGATCATAATCCATAATATTTCCTCTTTAAAATTAAAATATGAGTTTCTATATCAGTCTTTACTAAGTTCAAAAGAATGAAGCAGGTGGCTCATTCAAATTAGCTTTATAAATATATACTCATTTATCACAGGTAGAGCCTCTGATCTAGTAGACAATTTTAGCCTTTGGCAGGGTTACCTTTTACCCAAAAATGATTCATTGTCCCATCCACTTACTATTACAGTCTTCTAAAAATAAGTTCAATTTTATATACTTTATCTCTTTTGGAACTTGTTTTTTTTTTTGTAAATATTTTTTATGTATTTTTTATCACTTAAAAGCCATTGTCTTGGCTTGGTAACCAAATATTCAAAATTCCATTCACTGGTTGTAACTAAACGGATCAAGTTGGCTCTTGATAAGACCCCTTGCCTTTTGATATAATCTCAATTCATTACCCTATTTTGGTAGATAGTATTGGTAATGTCAGTTTAACTATTTTCCTATGAACATGGTAAACAAGCTCTTGATGAGACTTATTATCTTCTAAGCTTTAGCATATTTTTGAATTACTTTCTGAAAATTGAAAAGTTTGTTGGATGGGGTGAATCATTAGTCCTTTTGAGAATTCTAGATGATAATTTTAGAGTTTAAGATTGCTTATCTGTAAAAGAGTCTTTAATATGTTAAATATTGTTTTCTTGACTAATAGTAGAGTAACCATGCTTTATAAAAGTGAGAGTTTATCAAAGAATAAATAACTTCATTGAAATTAAATTTTTCAACGAAATACAATCTATTTGAGATTCAAAATGTTCAATTATCTCCTTAACGATTCTTATTTCTAGAAGCGATAAATCAAAAAGATTCTTTGAGATTTTTATTTGAAAAGCCAAAAATAATTACCATTCAACTTTTATTTTCCTAAGAAAATAAAATATGGTAATATATAGGGAATAGAAGGGGTTACCACCTATGAAAAATATTTTTTTTAAATTTTCCCATTAAAAGGGAAATAATCTCTTTTGCCTAATAGATCTTGTAATAAAAACATTGATGATCCTATTTCTTCTATGATTTGAAATGATCCAAGCCACATTCTTTGGAATTTGGTATGTTTACCTTTTTCCTCACGTGCCTTATCCCATTTTAGGACCAGATCACCAATTTGAAATGTCTTTGGGGTGATAGAAGTTGTATCAAACAAGGCTTTAACTAACTATTGATGATGTGCATGAGTGACTTTAGATTTTTCTCTTTCTTCTTCGAGTTTAAGGATTTGAAATTTCCTTACTTGTAAAGAAGAAGAAGGTGATTCATCAATTAATTGGACCAGGGAAAGAGAAGGAATAAATACATTAGTAGGAATAACAACTTGTTTTCCATAAACAAGATTCAATGGAGAAGTGCCAATGGAGGCCTTCTGAGTTATTCGATCTGCCCAAAGAGAAAATGTTAATGATTTGTGCCAATTTCTTTGATTTTGGTCAACATTTTGTTTAACGATTCTAATAAGGTTTTTATTTGTTGATTATGCTAAACCATTTCCTTGAGGATAATAGTTAGCAGAATATTTGAGATTAAAACCTCTTTTAATATAAAATTCTATCATAACAGCTTCTGAGAGATAAGATGAATTTTCAAACATCAAAGCAGTAGGTAAACCAAATCTAGTTATGATAAATTGATCAATGAACTCAATAATATTCTCAGAGTTGTATACTTTTAGTGGAACTTCTTCCACCCATTTAGTAAGATCATCGGTAGCTATGAGGATGTATTTATGCTGTTTGGAGGAGTTAGGAACGATCTCACCAATTGTATCTAATCCCCATTGCTCAAATGGTTGTTCTATAGTAAATGGTTGTAATAGAAAATCTAGTTTCCTTGGTCTTCCAGATGCACTTTGACAGATTTTGCATTTCCTCTCATAATCATGAGCATCTTTGAAAAGTTTTGGCCAATAGTAACCTACATGCAGGATTTTATTTGTTGTTGTATTTCCTCCAAAATGTCCTCTAGTTGGTCCATCGTGGAGTTCCTGCAAAACTTTCTCTGATTCAGTTTTCTCTGAGCATCTTAATAACACAAAATCAAAATTTCTTCTAAAAAATACATCATTGACCATTTCCTGTTGCTTAGCTTTCAATCTTAAAGCACACTTTGTTTTATAACTGAGTTTTGTGGGGGAATATCCATTTTTCAAATAAAAATTAAGATCATCATATTGAGACTGAGCATCATTGAGGCTTACCTCTGACACTTGTACATCATTACCTGGATCTTCTTCTGATGATAAATGGGATGCTCTTGTTAGCATTATGCAAAAACCTTGACCTCTAACAACTTTATAAGGTATAATTTCTACATCATATTCTTCTAAATAAGATACCTAGTTAGCCCTTTTCTCTCCTACTTCTATTTGCATCAATAATTTCCTTACTGCAGAGAATGGAACTATTATCTTGGTGTGAGTTTTGAGTAGAAATGGCCTAAAATGATTTATAGATTTGAAAACAGCAAATGCATTTTTCTCAACAGTTGAATATTTTAGTCATGCACCTTGCAATTGGAACTCAAAAATGATATTGATGCTTCAATTTGTTGGTCATTGAGTTGTGTCAGAATTACATAAGATGTATATGATGAGAATGTATATAAAGTGAAAGGATTAAGAAAATTGGGAGTAGTCAAGAATGGAGCATTGATAATAGTTTGTTTGATTAAATCAAATGCTTCCCTTTCATTATGTCCCCACTTGAAGACTAAATTTTTCTTAATCATTGTTTGTAAAGGTAAAACTATCTGCGAAAATTCAAGGACAAATCTCTTTACAAAGTTTATTTGTCCAAGAAATGACTGCATAGTTTTCTTATTATGAGGGAAAGGAATTATTTTAATTTCTTCGATTCTTTCAAGATCGATATAAATACCTTTATTGGACACAATGAATCCTAAAAATTTTCCTTCATCTAAAGCAAAATATGACTTCTTTGGGTTTAGTGAAATTCCATACTTTTTTACATCGCTCAAAGACTTGTTTTAGGTCATTCGCATCGTTGGTTCTTTGTCTAGAAAAGATTGTGATGTTATCTAGATAAATAACCATTGATTTGTTAATGAGTCCTCTAAAAGTTATATCCATGGCACTTTGGAAAGTGGCACCTACGTTGATTAACCTGAATGGAATCTTTTGATAGGCATAACTTTCCCACTTAGTCCTGAATATAGTCTTTAATATGTTATCTGGGTGTACCATGATTTGGTTATATCCAAAAACCCATCTAGAAAAGACATAAGTTCAGAACTAGCTATAGTTTGCAGTACTTGTTCAATGGTTGGTAATGGAAAATTGTCCTTCTGAGATGCTTTATTTAAATTTCTAAAACCAATACAAATCCTAATGTCACCATTTTTCTTTCTGACAAAAACCAAATTTGATACCCATTTAGAATGTCTAACTAGAAAGATGCTCTTAGCTTTGAGGATTTTATTCAATTCTGCTTTTATTTGACTTTCAAGATTAGGATGAATTTTCCTCAACTTTTTTTGTATTGGTTTCTCATCTGAGATCATAGGAATAGTGTGTTGAATAACATAAGTGTCATATGTTTTAAGATCAGTATAATCCAAAATAAAAACACTTTTGTAGTTCCTTAATAACTTGACAAATGATAATCTTTCTTCAGAAGATAGACCAAGACCTAAGTTGACATTTTGTGGTTTATCATCGGGTCCAAGATTTACTAACTCAAATCTTAAAGTTGAACTTTGAGTTTTAGAACTAGTAACTCTCTTGAACCTATCTTTTAAATCATAAAGGTCTTCTAGTTTGAAAACTAACTTTGGTATTGGATTTTCATCCTATTCTTCCTTTATCTGAATTTCATGCTCATGTTCATCTAGAATTTGATTATCATAAGATCCTTCAGATGTAAGGAAATCTATGATATCAGAATCATGATTAAAGACTCTCCAATTAGTAATATTATTAGGAACAAATGGTCTAAAAATCAACTCAATCGAAAACCTGTCGCGACTAAGTTCTTGAGATGGAATTAATTTCGATGCTACATTGGATAATAAATCTGCACTAGAATTTTTTATTCTGGGTAAAGAGGAAATATTGAAAGCTAAGAAATGGGAAGTCAAATCCTGGACTAATGACTGATAATGTTTAAGATGTCCAGAATTACAATGGATAATATTTCTTACTTGTTTGACAATGATTTTTAAACTCCAAGTACTTGTAGATATTTAATGTCAAGATCAATTTCTTTGTACAAACCTTGAATTAGTGTTTCATATTCTGATATATTATTTGTGCATTCAAATTCTAGTATGTGGGCTAGCATGGTTTTTTCTCCTTCTAGGCTTATCAAAATACAATCAGCTCCTGCACCATCTTCTGATTTGGAACCATCAAAATAAATAATTAACTACTGGTTTATTTAAAAACAAATTACATTTGGAATGTCTGTTTGGGAAAAAATTTCAATTTGAGAGATAACCGCATATCAAAGAAGGGTGATGGTTGGCCATTAAAGTTTCCAAGAAATGATTCTGCCGAGTAATTTCAATAATATTATTATTGAATTCTACTGGCTCATTGACTCCTTCAAGATCAGTAAGTGTATTTTTCATGAATTCCTCATGGTCTACTTGAATCTGGTTTGGTTTTCCATTGTGGGGCAGCCACATATGTGACCAGTATGTTGTGAAATATCCATGAATTTTGTTAGAATAGTCTCTGCTCAATACTAAACCATAAAATTCAGGAATATCAGCTACCAAAATATCAATTACCTAGGGAACCTTAGGGTTTGATGGAAATCTAATGGAGACAAAATTTATTTCTCCTACAACCTTTACTTTTGTTCTATCAAGTTGTACTATATGAACAAGAGAACATTGAGGAGATATGTTCAATTTAGCACATATTGATTTTGGAATGATATTAGAGGAAGCCCCTGAATCAATTAAGCAATTATGGACATTCTTATTATAGATATCATAGGTTAAGAGAAATGGAGGAGTATGAGAGATGGATCGATCACCTATCATAATAATATCTGCAGCATCTATTTTAGTTGAAGGAGAAGGAAGTTTACCCATATGATTAGTAGCTTGAAATACTACTGGAGCAGGTAAGGCTGAAACTGGAACTACATTCATATCTCTAAGTAAAATCTTCTGTTGTTGTTTCAGTTTAGTAAGTTCATGGATTGAAATGTTAGCCCTGGTCATTTTCATATATTCTATTCAATGGTGACAAAGACTACCATTGTCTTTGGTGTAGATGGAACTTCTGAAGGAGCAGGGTTAGTTTGTGTAGCCTTAGATTTAGACTTCTTACTTACTATTTTCTCTTTAGCAAGATTTGAGTTCTTCTGTTTCTAATTAGGTTGTGTTGCTTCAGTGGTATTCTTGCTTCTTGTACTAATGGGTAAAGCTTCATGTTTTTCATCATTTGTTAGGATGAAATCCCACATTCCATTTAGTTCAACTTATTCTTAGAATTTAGTTTCTTATTCTTCTATTTTTTCTTCATCTATGTCTTGATCAGACTCAACATTAGATATGATATTGGGCAGTTGACAATTAGAAGACTGATTTTTCTTGAAGGGCCTGAAAGTATTAATTTTAATGGAACTTTCAACAACTTGTTTTTTGATGTCTGCCATTTCATTTGTCATGGTTTTTAGTACTTTATGAAGAGCTTCTACATCAAAAAGATCTTTAGATGACTTCTTCTTTGAATCATATTTGAAGGATACTTTCTTAGATTTCCTGTCTTCTTTAGAATTCTTCTTTTCAAGAGCTATAATGCATATCTCAACAGACAAAGATTCCTTCATATTTTATGCTAATGTAGGTAAATTTTCACTATCGACAAAATTGGCTATGTTACATGGGAGAGGAAATATACCACTCAATTTGAACCTCGGCACCAGGAACTGATGTAGCAGCGATTTTATTGAGCAATTTATTAAATCTAGAATTGAAATATTTTATTTTCTCTCATGTTTTAGCCTTAAGATATGATAGGTCATTGATGAGCAATGCAGTGGTTCGATATTCTCCAAACTTAGCTAAAAAGTGTTCTTCAAACGTATTCCAGCTAGTTATTGGGCAAGAAGGCAATGAGAAATACCAGGATCATGCAGATCTTGTGAGAGTATATGGAAATAATCTGACTACACAGTCTTATTCAATTACCTCTTTTAAATTGATGGCTAACATATAATTATGGAGTTCTTCAGCTAGGAGACCATCATTAGGATTGAATTTAGGTAACCATATTTCAAGGTATTTAGGAAGAGGGTGAAGAGGAGCAGGAATTTGTACAACACCTGGATTGTTCCATGGTTGTACATTTGGTGGAGGTTGTTGGCCTGCCATTGGACCTTTGGTGGAGATGATAAGTGAAGTGTGAGTTGAAGAAGAGGCAGACTGAGTGCTAGAACTAGTTGAAGGAGTAGTAGTTTGGGTACTATAACTAGTTAAACTAACGTTGATTGTTGGAATAGAAGCTTTTGAAGTGAGTGGAGGTAATGGAGGTGAATGGGGTGGATTATTGGATAAGACCTCACTGGTGGTTGACTCTGAATCATTATTCTTTACTTTCCTTCGAGAAGTATCAATAGGAAATTCAAAAGGAGGGATCCATGTCTTCTAAGTTTCTGATTGAGTTAATATTTGTGTTATTTGTAAAGAAGATGAAACACTAATTTCAAATGTTTGAGAAGATTCCGGGTTTTTAGTAGAAATGGATACTCTCTCTAAATTTTCGATCAAAGACTGAACTTCTAGGAAATTCTCTTAAAAATGTGGAGATAGTATTGGTTGAGCTTCACTAGGAAACTTAGGAGAGGGATTTTCAACTTCAGATCTTAAGGATTTAGATCTAGCTAATTTTCTAGAAGTTGAAAGGGATCTAGAGGGAGAGAGACTCCTAGATTAGCTTTTAGATTGATCAGACCTTCTTTCCATTCACAATTGGCCCTCCTTCTAGTACCAAAATGTTGAGGCCTCGAGATTCTGTGGCAACAACATGGAGGAAATCCACCAAGTTAAAACCTTAAAGAAATTCCTTTTCCATTTGGTGTAGTGGCTCCGACTGGGGGTAAAGGGATCAATTTCCCAATAAGGATAATGAGGGTGTGTTTTTTTTTATAACATGAAAATGGAAAATAATTTAATCTATCATATGCAGTGAATAAATATCTATTCTAATATATACCTGGGAGTATTCATTCCTCAATGTGATCTAGAAATATATCTTTCAACAATTGGTAATGAAGTTTATTTAAAAGTTGAAAGAGATGAAAATTATGTAAAAATAATTATTTTGACAAAATAGTTAATCAAAACAATTGTGAAATATATATCGCATTCGTAAGTTTTATCATATATGAAATAAGAAACCATAAACAAATATCAGTATAAAAGTGCATTTAACATGTATTTATGATAACAACTTCCATATATAATACTGATAAAATATGATTTTCAATTCAAGAAGCAAAACTTAATATAATGTATAAAAAAACCATATATATGAGGTTCTACTCATTCAAATCAACAGTAGTGTTCTTCTCCTCTTCACGTTAAATAAATTCAATGAGTACAATAGTGCAACTTCATTTAAATAACTTCAACATCAAACGATAACAAAATTTGTTACATTAATTCATCAAGGCATTCACAAACATACATAAGTGCATTCCTTTGCAAATGCTTTTGACAAATTTCTGGACCCCTCTCTAAATGCATGAGAAGGGTTTAAATACTAAACTAAATATGTTTAAAATAGATTATTACATAAAAAATTGAGGAGGTTTCAAACAACCTTCCTCGTAATGAGTAAACTTAAACTACAATCTAGGAAAAAATAACAACATGCTTAGGTGGGTTGATATTCTTTTCATATTTGATCTCTGGGGTGGAAAATATCTATCATCGGCTTTTGTTGAGCTGGCTGTGTGATAATGGATCTGACCTGGCCTTTAAACACTGTGTTTGAAAGTGATGGAAATGATTTCTTAGTATAATCAGTTAATGATTATAGAGTCAGGCACTGATGATATGGTTTGATCAGAAAATTCCAGTAATTTTCCTGATCAAACTTAGTTCAATTTTTAATAATTTTTCCTGTGTCTCTACACTTCCCTTCCACTGTGCTTCTAATGGTTTAAGCTCTAGGAGAACTTCAATTGTAGAATCTTTGATAAGTTCAGCATTTAGAAGTTGTCCATTAATACATTCAATGATTTCATCTGTCAAATTTGTTTCCTTTGATGTTGCCTTCTTTTTATGTCTTAATTGCATTTCCCAATCTTTGAATACAATATCTTTGTGAAATTTATCAATTTTGGGGAGATCAAATTTCTTTCCTGTATCAGACTCTTTCCATTGGATGAACTCAAAAAATTTCTTTTGGACCTTTTCCCATTCTATCCTCCTCAATTAGCCACTTGTTGGATCAAAATATTGCTTGTATCACAATATGAATTGATAACTAATATTTTATGACAAAAATCCTCCTGTTGGTGCTTCAATTTGGCATTCCATTCAAGTGCCTCTTTAATAAATTTCCCTTTTTGAGGATGACCTTTTAGTTTATCCATAGTTTCTTCTATATGTGTTTCCTTTTCTGAAATATGTACTGCTGCAACTTTAATCTTTCAAATTCCTTTTGGAAATCTGAAATTTTCATCTCCATTTGCTTACTGGCATTAAGATTTTCCTATTCTAGTAGTCTTTCCAACTTTTGAATTTTGTCTTCCTTTTTTTTGGGAATAACTTTCACTTCTTCTTCTTTTTAAATTGTAGCAGTTGCATATGCACCAGCAAACTGTGATAGTTTAGTGAGATGTTAAGTAGGATTGGCAAAAGAGTCCTTCCATACAACATCCACTGATTCATTTTCAAGGGCAGTCACTGAGTCATCAATCCTTCTTCTCTTTCTCCTCTTGACTACATCTTTGTGACCTGGGCTGTAGAAAAAAATCTAATGGAGGTATTTCATCAATTTTCAAAATGATTTCCTGTGTTGGGTAGGCCGAGATAACCTCTTGATCCTGATATTTTGGTACCTACTATAGTGGCATTGCAGTTTCCACTATATTCTGGGTTTGCTCTAGAGTTTGGAAACTTGTCGATTCTTCAACATTAGGCTTTTGTGGTGGTGGTGTCTCTAGTGCTTTAGAAAAAAATTCCCATTCTATCTTTAAAGCCTTTTCTTGAGGTTTCATTGTCTTCTCAGGTGTATTCTAAATACGTTGAACTTATTTAGAAGATGATTCGGGTCCAAAAGTTTCTTCTTAAGTTTTCATCTCAATTCCTTTAATCATTTTTTCATTTATTTTCTCAGGACTTTCATTTCTGCTTTCACATCCATTTTCAGAGTGATTTGAACTCTGAGAGTGGTGTTGTGATTGTTTTGACTCTTGATTTTATTTTTCTTGAGATTCATCTTCTGACATGTCCTTAGCCTCATCATCTAGACTAATGTTGGAGTTTTCCTTTTGACATATACAATAAATAATAAGTCCAATGGGATTGTTTCTAATCTCTTGCTTCTATATGCTTGGAAATATTTAAAGTATGCTTCATTGAGCTTATTATATGAAATTTTCAGCACATCTGTAAACTTCTCTACACCTTCAAATAGATCATAAAATATGTCCTTCTCATCTAGGAAAGGTTTGAGTTTAAGATTAGTTGTAAAATTATGAACCACGTCATTAGGATCATATGGTCTCTTTGCCATTAAAGCCAGATTCAATGAAGTTATATTTGAAATTTCTTTAACTGCATGACCAATGTCAAAAAGGGA
This sequence comes from Pinus albicaulis, assembly GCA_034641835.2. Taxonomy (NCBI): domain Eukaryota; kingdom Viridiplantae; phylum Streptophyta; class Pinopsida; order Pinales; family Pinaceae; genus Pinus; species Pinus albicaulis. The sequence goes on along the minus strand of CM076584.1, from coordinate 617,785,563 downwards.
AAAGGTGCCACATTGTACTGGGAAATTAGGCCAGATGGATTTTTTGAAATCTCTGAGTTTTTTGGTGACACCACTTACTAGAGTTCGATAAGAAATTTCTCTTGCTAAAATCTTATGAGGAAAATTGTAAGGAAAAACATGGGGGGGGGGGGAATACTCCCAAAAACTTTGATATAGGTAAAATTTTCCTCAGCAAACCATCCATGCACTGGTAGAATATATGTGCTAGCTTCTTTAGAAATATTAGTGGTTCTTTCATTAAATATGGTATGATGGATGGGAAACATAACTCCATTACAAATTTTATAGAAATGCAGATGAAACTCAGATTCCTACAGGGCTTTATGGTAAATATGAATTGGATTGGGGTCCTATCTTGTCCACTTCCATCCCATAATAGGAAAGCTTGAACATAAACATATTACATCCATGATGTATGCGCTCATGTCAAAGGGAGGTATTGTCCTAGTTGAATAGACTATATTTGTCCTATAATCCATAATGGGTTTAGCCAGATTATCAGAAAAAATGGTTGCCCAATTCATGATAAAGTAATTGACGATTGCGTCAATTAAAGGAACCTATTCTATGGAAAATTTAGTGGTATCTGGTTTAGCAAATAATCTACATAGCATTCTTGTTGCATAACAATAAGGGGAGGGTAATTACGCTATCAGGTACATACCAATTTTATCTCGCTTTTGCTTTCCTTGGCCTTCTTTCCATCCTTTTACCACTTTCATGAGATCTGTAGTATTTTTTGTAAAGCTTTGCAAAAAGGCTTTATCATAAATCTTATGCGGCATAGGTAAATGATACATTATCCGTAAATCCTTTGCGATGAACAAGCCAATATTCTCTAGATTATAATTCTTGAATGTTTTGTCTTCTATGTTGAGGTTTTCAATGACCCATTTTACCATATCAGTGTATGGTAATATTTTCGGCCTTGCCGCTATCCTATGGAGAAATGAACATTCAACTTCAAATTAAGACGGTTCTGATGAAACTACCCCATCTGTTGTTACTGTTTTCTTTAATTCTCTTGGTTTTTCTCCCTCAAATATTTTTTACATTGTCTCCCATGAAGAACTCCCACAATCCTTGTTGCACGTTGTGTGTGAGAGTAATGGAGGCATGTTTGTGTCTTCTGCAATAGATGCTTGGGCAACTGCTTTGCCTTTCTTTGTCACTCCAGTTGATATTGATTCCTTAGGTAGTTTCCTGAATTCAAGAAAAAGGAGTAAATTCAGATCTGAGATGAGTAGATACAAGGGCAGAGAATAAGTTTAAATCAACATAACCAAAATCCAGCACTCTAAATTTAAAACACGCTTCAAGTAAGATATCAATCTTTTGAAACTTGTACCCATTAAATGTCGTTAATAACCATTAACTTGTTTATCAAATCTCTTACAAGCCTTACGTAATATGTCTAACGCAAAAATCTAAGTCATTAGATATTATAATGAATCAATTGGATAAGAATCACTTCACGCACTTGAATAATAAATGTTATAGCGTAAATCAGAACTTTTTAGCAGCTACCAATAATACATTTTTTCACTGCTGGCAAACTTGTGAAATGTGATCTGCACAAATTGCACATCACAATTCATTACGGTGGATATAATTTTCCATTTATTTAATTGTTGAAAAACGCAATATGCACTAAAGACTCACGATATTGTGCTTTATCGGATTTTCAGATACATTTCGTTTTTCTTTAAAGGAGGCGTGATGCGATTTATACTTTAATGGATTTTTAATCATTTGAATGGGGATTTTATATAATTCAAAAAAAATGTTGAAGCACTTTTTGTAATTCACAAATCTTATATGTGTTTTAACCTTTTTGGATTGTAAGGTATGAGATTTGCGCTAAGTGCTTTTGAAATCAAAGTGGAGAGAAAACGCCTTTATTCCTAAAGTATAAGACTTAACACTAAAATTAAAAATGTTTATAAATTTCTATTTATTTTTTAAAGGATTCCAAATTATTATTAAAATAAATGGGGGGTGTTGTATAGTACAACAGAGTGCTACAGGAAAATTTTCAACTTCCTGTAGCAAACTATTCTCTGCTTCTTGGGGCTCTAGATTTCTTATAGATGATGGGAAATTTTGTATGGAGGTTAGGTATGGGGTGATGGAATGAGTGGAGTGATCGATAGGTGATGGTAGAGATCCCTTGCCAAGGTATAGGTGATTTAGTTGATAGTGGCACAACATAAGTTTTAGAGATGAATCATTGTGCCTGAAGTGAAATGAGGGTTAGGAGTGGTATGTATAGGAAAAAAACCAATTATCATGCTTTTTTGAAGTTTAGAAGCCCTTGAGAGAGCTAATTTTATCACAAATAGGTTTCTTGTAGTTGTTACAGGGTTTCCTATAGTACTATAGGAACCCTGTAGCAATTATAGTCAAGAGGAAAAAATGATTTCCATGGAGTGGGTAAGTAGAGAAGAGAGGAATAAACCTCTCCTCTAGGTCTAAAACCACCTCTAATAAACAAATTGAAAAAAATAAAACAACTGCATAGGTGTCATTTCTTTTTCTTTTTTGAAGGTAGGTGGGCTGCCTCCATAGAGGTTTTCAACCCAGAAGCCTGCCTTGGGTGCCTCAAGGAGTTTTTCACCCAAGGATCTTTTATTATTATTATTATTTTTTGCTCCAGGATTGCCTCATGCAGGTTTTCAACCCTGAAGATGGCCTTAGGTGCCTCAAAGAGGTTTTCACCTATGCCTCTTTATTTTATTTTTCTTTTTTCCGAGGAGGGGGAGGTACTAGAGACCATGGAGTTTCCAATGACATAAACCTCCCTATTTATGGAATTTATAAACTTAGCCCTAGACAACGGCTTTTTGTAAACCTCGATCATGTAACCATTGATAAGTAGGGTAATCCCCTCCTCATCAATGGTCCTGATATGAACTGCACCATTATCATAACACTTTTCCACTTTGTAAGGTCCCATCCATATTATAATTAATTTTCCTTTGAAATTATTAAACCTTGAGTCATACAACAACACCCAATCTCCCTCTTGAAATGTCTTCTCCTTAATGTGCTTGTCATGCCACGCCTTCCTTCGCATCTGAATCACTTATGTGTGAAGGAGGGCCTGCAGCCTAAACTCATCCAAGCCATTTAATTGCAGTAACCTTTCTTGTTGGGCCTTTGTGATATCCAGGTCTAACTCAGTTGCCATCCTCAAGGTGTTGAACTCAAACTCAATTGAAAGCAGAGCTCCCTTCCCATAGACCAATTCATAAGGAGTGAACCATGTTGTTGTCTTCCAAGTGGTATTCTAGGCCCAAGTGGATTCTACAAATCTGTCCGCCCATTATTTTTTGTTGCTTCTCACAACCTTGGTGAGGATATTCTCCAAGGATCTGTTGGTCACTTCCACTTGGCCATTTTCTTGAGGATGGTAGAAAGTGGAAGTCATATTCTTTATCTTGTGCCTCCTCAGAATATTTTCAATGAGATGAGATGTGAATTGAGCCCCATGATCATTGACTACCTCTCTGGGGTACCCCAACTTGTAGAACACATTCTCTCCCACAAATTATTCTACCTTCTCCTTGGTTACTACCTTTACAACCCTTGTTTCAGCCCAGTTTATCAGGTAGTCAGTGTAGACTATGATATACTTTTTTTTCCTGGATGGTGGATCAATGGGACCAATTAAGTCCATGCCCCACTTGTCAAATGGCTCTAGATCCACCTGAGGGTGAAAAGGAATCTCATCCCTCTATGTAGGTTTCCCCATCCTTTTGTCACTGGTCACACCTACTAGTGCATCTCCTTGAATCTTGGTGAAGGGTAGGCCAATAGTAACCTACCTGCAATTCTTTGAAGGTTGTTATTTTTGCAGCAAAGTGGCTCCCACAAGGATTATCATGACATGCAGAGAGGATTTCAAAAAATTATTCCTCCCTCAAACATCTCCTGAGAATTTGGTCAGGGCCCAGCTTGAAGATATTTCCCTCAATCCAGGTGAAAGGGGCGCTTTTTTTGATGATATTTCTCTTCTCTCTAGATGAGAGATTTAGAGGGAAATTATTAGCAAACCAAGTAGTTATCTATGTCAGAAAACCACAGAGAGAGCATTGAGATATAAAATAGGTGTTCATCTGGAAGCTGGTCATCCACCATTCTTTCCTCATCTGCAGGTAGAGCTAACGAGGATAAAAAATATGCAAGAACATTCTCCTTCCCAGGCTTATCAACAATGATTAGATAAAAATATTGTAATGAAAAAAACCATCTAATTATTTTAGCATTAAGATTTGGTTTATTCATTAAATGTTTTATGGATGCATGGTCAGTGCACACAAAGGTCTGATAACCAATGACATGATGTCAACATTTCTTTAAATCATGGACAGTGGATAACATTTCCTTTTCTGTGACGATATAATTGAGTTCAGCCTTGGACAATTTCTTACTAATGAAATAGATTGCATAAGGTAATTTTTCTTCTAACTTCCCCAAGGCTTCTCCCACAACATTTTATGATTCATCTATGTGGATTTCGAAGGGAAGAGCCCAATTTGGACCTCGGAGAATGTGGGTGGTAGTCAACTTTTCCTTAATGAGCTCAAAAGCTTCTTGACGGATAATGGACCAGGAAAAATCAGAATATTTGGCCAACAAACCAAATAATGGTGAAGATATTTTTCTTATGTATTTGATTAACCTTCTGTAGTAACCAGCTAAACCTAAGAAACTTCTGACATCTCTTTGCTTTGAGGAGAAGACACTTTTTTTATGATGGTGATTTTTTTTGGGTCCACCTGTATTCCTGCTTGTTATATTGAGTGACCCAATACTACTCCTGCTCTTTTTAAGAATTCACACTTTTATGGGCTCAAGGAGAGATGCATATCAATGCACATTCTAATAAATTTTCCCAAATTTGAGAGAGATTCTTAGAATTCATCCCCATAAGGTGTGAAATCTCCCATCTATATTTCAACCGAGTCATCGACTAGCTTAGAGAAAATGCTCAAGACATCTCTTTGGAAAGTAGCTCGGGAATTTCACAACCCAAAGGGTAGGACTCTGTAAGAAAAGGTACCCCAAGGACATGTGAAATTGGTCTTGTCCTGGTCTTCAGGGCTAATTTGGATCTGGTTATACCCACTGAACCCATCTAGGAAAGAAAATAACTTTTTCCCTACAAGGCCATCCTGAACTTGATCTATAAAGGGAAAATGGAAATGGTCTTTCTTGGTGGCTTTGTTGAATTCCCGATAATCAACACAAATTCTCCAGTTTCCATTCCTCTTCGAGACTAAGACAAGAGGATTTACCCACTCACTATCTGAGATAGAGTAGATGAAACCTACATCCAATAATTTTTGTATTTATTCCTTCACTATGTCCCTTAGAGTTGGGTTCATCCTTCTTTGGGGTTGGTGCACAGGCTTGCACCCTTATTTAATGTAAATATGATGTGTGCATGTTGATATATGCACCCCTTTCATGTCCTTGTAGTCCCAAGAAAATACATCTAGGATTTCTTTCAAAAGCTGGCATAGCTACTCTTCTTCTCTATCTGAGAGGTTTGAGTTAATTTTCATAGATTTTGATGGGCATAATTCCACATCCTTGGTGGTTTCAGAGGTTGAATTAACTGCGTGTGGTTCCATCCAAGGGTGGATTTTCAAGTGGACTCTTAGTGGGGGGTTGGTTCTAAATGATTTGGTCGATGAATTCATCTTCATCAAGCTGCCCCCCTCTAAGAATAGTATATATGGTAAAAATGGGGTAGGGTGTAGTGTTTTATACTTCATCTTCTTTTTCTTCATCCTCCAACCATAAACGTAGATCATGGTCAATGGAAGGCTGGGCTAGAGGATATAATACCAGTTGTTTAGACAAGGGCCAATTCTTGATAGTCATGTTTTTGGCCCGACAACTGATATAAGCATTGACAAGGGCTAACCAAGGTCTCCCTAAAATGAGAGGATATCCATTGAACTTGGTTTTTGGCTAGAGAACCAGGAAATCTGTAGGGTAATACCAAGATTCAATTGAAACCGTAACATCCTCAAAAGCTCCTTTCGAAGCTACTGTGGACCGATTTGCATGTTGCATAACCATTGTGGTTTTCCTCAAAGTCCCTTGGATGTTGATTTGAATAATAGTTTCTTTGGTAGTTACATTGATGGTAACCCCAAGATCTATCATAGTATTGGGGACTATCACACCATCTATGTGCAGATATACAACTAGACTACTAAGGTCCAGGAACTTCAGGAAGATCACCCTTCCCAACATTAAGTCGGACAATTGTCCTACTACATTTATGGTGGGGGTATATTTCTTCTTTCTCCCATGTTTCTTAAATAAATTTTCCTTTATGAGCCTATTGTAAATAGGGACACCCTTAATGGCCTAGAGAAGGGGTATTTTCACACAAAAAAAATAATTTCTCCCAGAAGTTCAGTTTTCTCTACGGTGTGTTGACTAAAGTGGATCAAGTGCATAGGAAAAGGAGGTTGTTGGATCTGAGTGTTATTTTCTTCCTTTACCTCGTCAACCTCTACAGGTGGATATGGTGGATGGTTGTCAGGGATTACTCTTCATGACTTGAGATTAATCTCATGTATCTCCACAACATAAGCTGGATAGGATGTCTCCCCACTGTAAACCTGTTGTGCTTTCTTGTAGTTTGGGTTCGCATTGGGTTGTATAGGCATCTAAGGCAGCTTGGGTGGAGCATAATGAGTGAGTTGAGGTTGAGTTTGGGGTGGAGGAAGTAGAGTAGGTGGTTGATTATGTTGAGGTCTCCACCCTTGTGATGGGTTGCTCCACTGAGGTGGTTGAGGAATATACTACTGAAATGGTTGGTTTACTCACTAAGGATGATATGGAGGGTTATAAGGAAAATTAGGAGGTGTAGGCCATGATGGAGGAGTGGAGGTGTACCATAACTACATTGGTGTATTCCGATTGTTGTGACAATAGGAATAAGGTGAACCTTACATACCCTACTGATATGACCGAGGGCCTTGAGGCCTTCTCTGATTTATGAAACAAAGTTGCTTCGGTCCTACTTCCCCACGTTTATATACAGCTTTGAGCCCAGGTAAGGAGGGAAACTTGTTTGTGGCATGATTCTCTTCACAAACTAAGAAAACCTATATGACATTTAATGGACATTCATTCTGAGGGTGTCTTTTAGTACATCTAGGGTAGAATATAGGCAAGGCTCTTTATGTTTCCTCTTGATCTACATGGTGTCCATCTGCAAATAAAATGTGCACAACAACTCACCCTTGAAGTCCTCCAACATATTTCCAATATCATGCTTGATGGAGGTGGAAGAGGAAGGGGTATTGTTACGAGAGAAACTACCCTAGGGTCTGGGTTGAGGACCCCAACAGAGTAAGAGGCATACAACAACAAGAAGAAAGAAAACTAATGGTCGTAATGCTTAAAATACTAAACTTGGGAGAGGTGACCTTACCTCTATGTCCTATGTTTGAGGTCGTTCCCGTAGGGTTCAAACCCTATGCTTCTCCATGTGCTTCAAAACATGCAACTCTTTCAAGAAAAACACATATACTAGTTGTAATATCATACATGTTATATATTTCAGTGGTTAGATCATTTAAGCTTATAGAAAATAACACTGAAATCAACTATAAAAATATGATTAACATGTATAAAAGAATTAAAGATCACGACATGAGGAACGGGACAGAGCTTCTTTATTGATGTATGTAAAATATGAGGAATACAACCTGATTCAGCCACAACTCAAAGTGAAACCGTCCTCCGGACCTGTCCAGACCAAGCCTCAACAATCTTCTTCCATAAAAGTGCACAAGGATGTCACATAAAGGAGGTGAACATCTCAAACAAGGAAACAAGGGTTTCCTCAACCTGGGAAGTGCAGGAGTCACAGGGATAATCAAACTTGATCTGGGACAAACATGTTATACTATAAATAGCTATCTCTCTCCTCCCTTTAGGCCTTCCCATGAGGTGTATTTATACTTCCTTAAAACATTTTTTTCAGTTGGTAAATAGTTTGGCCACGGGCTTCTATAGGTGGGCTTCCAGTGTAACCCGTAACCTTGCCCAAATAATAGGGTGTTTTATATTTTTTTCATACTTCAAAATATATATGTGGGTAGGATATATATGGACCCACGTCTGCACATGTTTTTGAGAGGGAAGAGTCGTGTATTGAATTCAAAATATTGTTTTTTTATGTGAAGGACCAAGTCTTAATAGAAAGGGCTGCCCAAGGCCAATACATAGATCATCAAGTATATAGAGGTGATAAATGATGCTATAATAGATTCCCCATAATATATGAGGTCAGCAGGGGTACATGATGGCAAACATTTATTATGTGCATAAGAAATAATATTGCGAGGACTTGAGACGACTTCACCATATTTCAGTCTGCCAAAAACCAATGGAAGAGATCGAAAACGAAGCTCATGTTTGAGGAAGGCATACCCATGCTCAGTGAAAGTAAAGCATGTTCGCATATCAAGTATGGAGCGGATCCAATATGTATACAAGTATAGAAAAAAATATAAAGTACATAGTGAATCATCTAACAATTGCCCCAAAAGGTACATATCAAAGTCATATCAAAGTATCACATATAGAAGAAATGATCAATTATGTTGAAAGATATCTAATCACTGAAGTCACAACTGAATCTCCAAGTACCAAATCATAAGTAGTGGAATAATGGTACTACACACAACTCGAGTACCAACATATAGGATGTTGTTGTAATGAAATGCAACATATAAGGTGGATGGTGTCACTGGAAGAAAACTTCATGGTACAATTCTACACTATGGGAATAAATGAGTTGAATTCGACCATGTGAGAAATTTTTTTATTACTGGTCATTGATGTATACCATTAACAAAATCGAGACAACTCACCTATAATGATGAGGAGATTCAAGCTACCCTAGTACAATCTAACAAGTGCAAATGAATCATTTGAAGTCAAACACTTGATAGAATCTACCAATCAGGAGACATTGATGTATTATCATTGTCGATAGCGAAGGATTCTGCCACTAATGACTGCAAACCCTAAGGTATTGACAAAATGACTATATACCTTGTTCCCATAGTAATGTGTCAGAGTTTATGGGAAAATATATGCTGGAAGGAATGCATTAAGGCATCCCACATCAATTTAGCACGTGTGTAACCCGCAGGCCAAGCTTTGGAAGGAATCAGACGAAGAAAGATGAATTAACCAACCCAAAGCACGTTTCCAGCATGCACAAAATGTAGCTAACACACAACAGAAACCCTCTGAACCAACCAATAATGAAATCTGACATAGAGGCAAGGAATGCAACGATAGGGTCAAATGGAAACCAAGGTACTACACGTATCCCAAGTGCGATAATGAAATATGAAGTCGAACACAAGGGAAACCACTCAATCAAATACCCATGGTGTTGATCAAATGTTGAGCACAAGGTCACCTATCAATGATGTAAATAGGACCAGGGTGTGGCTCTAGGTTTACTCTCAGAGCAATTTGTCAAATTCGATAAGAGAAAACCCGTCGGCAAGAATTCAATGGAAACCTTCTCAAACCTGCACGAGAAAATGACCAAATATATGATGTGATAGAAGAAGACTCTAACAGACTGAGGATGGCCAACTAAAAAATGAGTCAAGAGACACCGCAGAAAGGCCGAACCAGGTTTACTTTCCTTGAACAAAAGCATGACTAAAATGTGACTATGGCATCATATGATACCTTTTTATAAGTTTTTCATGCAAGAGGCATGAAAAAACCCTCCATATAATTGGAAGAGATAACCAACCAAGGGAGTACTAACTCAATAATAAGGTTATGGCTCTCCTAAGTCAAAATAAATCCCATCCCAATGGAGAAAAGACTTTGATTTTTGTGCTTTGTTCAAGGGTGACAAAACTGACTCTTATCTGCCATCAAATACAGAAGTAATGTCCCATTCCCGCTATTTTTTGGATATTTGATTTTTTGTCTTTTTCATATTGAAAGCCTAAAAAAGAATAAAATAATTCTTGTAGTACAGTGGATAGAACGAGTGTCTAGAAATATATGCACTCGTTCTTGAGATAAGAACGATCCTATGCTCAATGCGTGGTGGAAAAACTGGTAAATGACACTCAGAGGAATGTTCTGTCCATGGGCAAAGGGTGTCAAGTTGTAGATGATAAGTGATTGCAAGGTTGACCTTTCAAAAGGATATGGTGAAAAATTTGGCTTATACACGAGTCCAAGTGAAGTTGGCTTAAGGCCAAGATATACAAATGATCAATATGCAATGCAGCAGAACACCTAAAAAATAGGGAGCCCCTAGGGTATAAAGCCAGAAATATAGCGAAGAAGAAAACTGAAGCTTCGTGGCACAGGTCATGGCAGGACTAAAGAGGACTCCCGAGCCTACAAAATTTTGTAGCATGGGCAACATATGCTAGCAAGGATCTAACTAGTAAGCCCATGTAAAGGATGGCTCTACCATCATATCGTGATTTTATAAATTGGTGTGTGAAAATGGTTTAATAATCATAACATGATGGGATCGAACCTATGGCAAGGTTTTAGTATGGAGGCTAAAATGAAAAATGAAACAGAAAGTGAATTTCCCTAACCTATATGCAAGTTCTAAACACAATACCTGCCATGACAGGTCAGTGGTCATGGAATAGAAGTGGTAAAAATCATCTCGAAATCATCAAATGGTCCTAAAAACAACCTATCCCAGCACTTACAAGCCAAAAGTTTATAAAGTCTTTGACAAATTCAAAAAGTAAAAACAAACTTTATACAAGTGGGTTTAAAAAAAATTGAAATTTGGGCATAAATAGACCTTTTAAACTCACATTTTTTATTTGTGCATTTGACAATTTGAGAAAAAGGATCTAGAGCAAAAAAGAACCAAGTTGAATCCAAAAAAATTCTCAGCCGAATCACTTCAAATATTCCAGGTAACCTTCTCAAGCCTCTTTCTTATGATTTTCTTTATCAATTCAAGTATTTTTAAGTTAATTTCACCATAGGAATTAGATCTCTAGATTAACCTGCTATGTATACGCGGGTTGAAAATATCCAAGTTTCCATATATGCGTGACTATGTGAAAAATAAACCCACATATGCGCAAATTAATTTTCGAAATCAAATATCTAATAGATGAAAATTTGAATTGATCCAGGATGAAAATCAGTTGGAGAGAGAGGGAGCATAGTGCGATTGATAATGAGGTAATGGAAGATGCCTTGTCCTTCGAAGTGCTCTGAGGATGTGGATTGCTAAATTTCTCCAAAATGCCAAATATGAAGACAAATACCAAATTGCTCGAGATGCTTGTAGATTACTGGGAGCTCGAAGAATATGTATTTATAATTGATCAAATGCCTCTGATAATTGAGATTCAAGACATTTACTTCATCACTAGGATTTCTCGAAGAGGAGAGGCAACGAATTTGCAGGGTAAGGCCAAAGGAGGGTTGAATGTAGATGACTACATCCGACTATATTGATCATAAGATACTCAGAAGGTTGGGACACAAACCCCAATCAGAGGTGTACAAGGATTACATATGAAAAAACTTATTTTCACTATTGTCTTAGTAGCTGGATCGACATCATTACACCAGGCCTCCCGTGTTGACCAATTTGAAAAAATAATTGACTTCAGTTCAGAAAAATAAGACCAAGAATTTCGGATATGGGACTATCCTGTGTACTTTATTTTTCGAGAGACTACCTGGGCTTCGACCCAATTTGATATCAACCATCAGTAGCCCACGAGATCCACATATAGCATGATGGGCTGATCTGATGAAGAGATTAGGGGGCAGTGAGGTCCCTAGGACTACCTCAGATGATGAGTTCTTCTTGTGGTGGGGGGAACAAGTGATTGCCATAGAGGATTATCTGTATGCAAGTATGGACTTTAGGACAGACCCATATTTTCCCATACCACCCGGAGCTGCATGTGGATCGATTTATAAGATCGCATTTAAATGATTTTTGATTATTTGATTTTTTGGATTTAAAAAAATATAAGATGAATTTTTTTTTTATAAGAAAAAGTACTTACAAAATTATTTATCATTACAGAGATGTTGGACCAGTTAGACCTAAGGGTCTACTGAGGCACAGGCACTGCGGAACAGAGGTGGAGAATGTCGCAGGAGATCCTGAGAGATTCCCCCATGCTATACACAGGAACTTAGACGGTTTGACTCACCAAGTACCTATGGTTGTGGTGGAAGACCTCCCAGAAGCTATTCAGAGACGTGTGGTTGGTGTACCACGTGATTGGGTGTGATTTATGTTGTGAGATCCCTTTGTTTCCTTGATGGCAAGATACTCTTTGTCACCATGTGTGAATTTTTCATGTTGATAGTAGGTTTGTGATGAGTGAGAGTTCCTTATAATGGAACGTCTCATGGAGATACTTTTCCACTCATGTTCAAGGTTTTTCCTTCTATGACAAGTCAATAGCATCCATGTACATCATCACTAGTTACAATACCAAATGAAGCGGCCAACACCATAGAGACACCAAGGCCCAGAGACATAATCCACACTAGATGAACTCCGTTATTAAACGTTTGGTGTTTTTTTGTGTTATTGTTGACATGTTTTCCTCTTGATTATATTTTCATATATGCTCAGTAATGCTTTGATAAAATGGAATTCTAACACATAAGCGAAGCAAAAGGTCTTGGTTAAAAGGGTATCAGAAATTTACATGGATCAACCAGACATTTGCTACGTAGTTAACCAGCTGACTCAAGCTATGGTTAAGCTGACCAAGCTCTTTTGGAAGGCAGGGAAGTATGTCTTGAGATATCTCAGGGGCACTACAGAGTATGGATTATGGTACATATGAACAAAGGGAGAGAAGCTTCAAGACTTCACGGATGCAGATTGGGAAATAATTCCATCAGACAGAAAGAGCACATCAGGAGGGATCTTCAGCATAAGATCGACAACAGTTTCTTGGTATAGCAGGAAGTAGCGATCTATGGCACTCCGTTCAACCGAGGTGGAGTACACGGCAACAAGTCAGGCTGCATGTGAGGCCATCTAGATGAGAAATATCCTAGTTGGTTAGTTTGGTTCTCAGATGGATCCGACGTTGATATATTCTAATAAACAGAGTTGCATTAAACTCTCATTTAATCTGGTAATCCATTATATGTCCAAGCACATAGACATCTAACACCACCATCTCAGAGATTGTGTTCAGAGGCACATTATGTTACTTCAGTACATTCCCACGGAATATCAGGATGCAGATATTCTGATGAAGGCGCTCGCCAGGAGAAAATTCGAATACCATAGAGGCAAGATCAGTGTCGTAGATAACCCCTTTCTTGTTGAGAGAGAGCATTGAAAAGTCAACAAGAAATGCATGTCTAATTTAATTTTCCTTTAATTAAATTGGACAATAAAGTGTAATAGTTAAATGAGTGTGATAAACTCAGTTAGCTCATGAATTTCAAGTTGAGGGTGGTTGGTGAGGCATGCTGAGTGATTCTATTATTTATGGAGTTCAAATTACAGTTAGTGAATTAGTTTAATGTAAGAGAAATCAGTTAACTCAGTTTATTGGGTTAAAGTGAGTTGAACCAGTTGTAACTGTTTGTTGCACTAGTGAGAGATCAAGTGAATTAAATCATATTTAATTCACATGTCGTGATCTGCCATGCCACTGATGATTTACTATTAATAGTTGCATGCATGCCAGTTATATTGGAGACCCGGTTGAGACAAAGGTTAAAGGGATGTTAACTATAATTTGTATCATTAGTAGGTTTCCCACATGCAGCTAGACATCCATTGGATTTCGCATGATGCTTGCGCAATTTTGGAAGGATGAAATTCCTAAAGAATAGGGATTTCATTCCACATAAATTGCACAAGCAAGGTAGGCTGATTAGAGGCTAGAAATTGGCTAAGTGTTGGTCGATTTTGTCCGGGTCAGTGTGAGGCAGTTGTGAGAGTGCATGAGACTCTTGTGAGAAGAGTGCATTGTAATTGTTTCATGATTCCATGGTGAATATACAAAAGAAGATAGAGGGGTTTTGAGAAACAAGCTTTCCCCAGGAAAATATCTGTGTTGCAGTTTAATTTGCTTCTTTTTTTACTTGTTGTGATTGGCAATCGTGTTTATTTTCGACAATTGATTTGTAGAAGGATTCAGTATCTAGCTTTAGTACATTGCTTGATTGGATTGAATCCATTGATATACATATGTTTATATAATTTCTACACACTATTCACTTAAGATAATTTTAAGCAGAGGCAAAAGGGGGAGGGTTTTCCTTGACGCTTTTGAGGATCACGAGATCGAAAATGAGGGACCACCACAATCGCAGATGCATCGCTAGCACAACTTTCCTAAACCTCCTTTTTAGAAAATTAAGGCGAACATTGTTGATGGAAATTCATTTCACCATTTCATTTCATTTTTCTTTCACTTTTCAGTGGAGGGTTTTTTTGAAGATGGTTATTATTGATTAATATTTTTAATTGTAAATTAATAAAAATAATTATTTGTTTTTTTTAAGATGGTTATTATTGATTAATATTTTTAATTGTAAATTAATAAAAATAATTATTTTTAATAGATGGATAGATGTTAAAATGAGATGAAAAGGGTAGACAGTGTCTGGGTTGACCAATTTCAAAAAGGAACACCTTAGGAGTAAATTTTTTTATAATAAATAGTGGAAATTGTGTTAGGTTTTCTGGACACTTTTTGCGGCTTTCACTTCATGACCTCTCCCTTGAGTTTCTCTATAACTTGATGGGACTAAAATAATTATTGGATTTTTTGAAGATAGTTATTGTTGATTAATATTTTTAATTGTAAATTAATAAAAATAATTATTTTTAATAGACTGACGTATGTCAAAATGGGATGAAAAGGGTAGAGAATGTTTGGGTTGACCAATTTCAAAAAGGAACAACTGAGAGGTAAAAATGTTATTAATAAATAGTAAAAGTTGTGCTAAGTTCCTTGGACACTTTTTGTGGCTTTCACTTCTCAACCTCTCCCTTGAGTTTTTCTGTAACTTGATGGGACTAAACCTAGCCCAAACCAAATAATTTACACCTCATGAGTATCTAAAACAAAGATGTTGTTAGATATTTTCAAATGAATATCTAAAACAAAAATGATGTTAAATATTTTAAAATTCATAAAAATAAAAATAAAAATCAAATTTTGATGAATTTCAAGTTTTTGTTAATGTTAAATAATTATTATCAAAAATTAATGTTACATATTATTAAAATAAAAAAACATTTAAGAAATGTATATATAATAATAATCCAATTTTGAACCTGTGACCTTTTAGGAGGAAACACATGCTCTTAACCATTAAGCCCACTCAATTAGTTTTGAAAAATTCACTCTTTAGTAAATTTATATTTTAATTTTTTAAATTTTATAAAACCAAAATTTAAAATGATAAACATTTTTCAAAAAAATTATTATACAACTTTCCAAACTTTTATTTATTTTTGTGTGTTTAAAGATTTGTTCATTTTTATAAGAATATATATATATATGAAAAATCGATATTAAATCAATATTAAATTTATAAAAAAATATATAGAAAATCAATGTTAAACAAATCTTAAAATTTAAGTTATTGAGTAAATGTATTAAAATAAAAAAGCATTTAAGAAATGTATATATAATAATAATCCAATTTTGAACCTGTGACCTTTTAGGAGGAAACACATGCTCTTAACCATTAAGCCCACTCAATTAGTTTTGAAAAATTTACTCTTTAGTAAATTTATATTTTAATTTTTTAAATTTTATAAAACCAAAATTTAAAATGACAAACATTTTTCAAAAAAATTATTATACAACTTTCCAAACTTTTATTTATTTTTGTGTGTTTAAAGATTTGTTCATTTTTATAAAAATATATATATATATGAAAATTCGATATTAAATAAATATTAAATTTATAAAAATATATATAGAAAATCAATGTTAAACAAATCTTAAAATTTAAGTTATTGAGTAAATGTATATTAATTAATTTGGGTAGAGTTTAGTTTTTATTAAAATTTATATTTAAATTCTATGGAGAGGAGTTATGGTCTAGAATCACGAGCCTTTTTTTTAATGTTGAATACTTCATCGTTGAACTTACTTTATGGCAAAGGCACATGCGATATTGAACAATAGAGAACACGCGACATGGGGCAAATGGGTTCCGCACGTGAAACTTTCAATTAAACACATTGAATATTTATTTTTAGATATTTCACATCTTTATTTCAACCGACACATTGAATCTCTATAATCTTTATCGTGTACATCGAATCTTTATCGTATATTTATTTTTGTTGTATATTTTTATTGATTGTTAGAGAGCTTTTTCTACATATTGTGTAGTATTGTGGAGGTATTCTCCACAATAATATTTCAAAATAAACTTCTAACATAACCATAATTATCACGCTGGAATTATTTATATTAAAAATATTTTTTTTAATTGAATATTTATTTTTAAATATTAAATATTTTTATTTATATATATATATATAATAAAATTAGCATTTCATATTGTAAATTTATGTGATCCATAATTGATTAATCAATTATTTCAAAAAAATCACAATATTATTTGTGGTGGCGACACGTTTCGAATTGATGATGAACTACACTGGGTAGTTCGAAACGCATCGGCACTCCAAATAATATTGTGATTTTTCCGGAAGAGTTGATCAAATAAATTAGCATTTGTTATTAAAAGTGTAAATGTACATTCAAGTCATAAAAGATTTGGGCAAATCAGCTTAATGACTTCGTAGACCAATTCACTTACCATGAGATGCTTATTACCAAGATTGTGTGAGGCTTTGGTCAAGCTTAGATGCCCCTTGGAAAGTTTAATTCCCCCAAAACGACTTTCATTCCTCAACCCCTACTCATGAGTCTTCAACTTGTGACTTGGCAAGAACTAAACTCAAAAATTCTTATTTTTAATAAAATAAATACTATATTGGTGGAGACTAAACTTAAAAAGTCTTATTTTTAATAGAATAGATATTATATAAAAAATAATTGAAAAAATATATATGATTGCATGCATTAGTTGGATTTGACCAAGAATGGACTCTCGATTTGGTCTATGCTAGGGATGTGTATGTTTATTTCCTCCATATTTGACCAAGAATGGACTCTCGATTTGGTCTATGCTAGGGATGTGTATGTTTATTTCCTCCATATTTTTCTCCTTGCAATGCCCCATGATTTGTTCTATGCTAGGGATGTGTATCTTTATTTCCTCCATATTTCTCTCCTTGCAATGGCCATCAATCGGAGTATAGTATATAACAAAATTAGGCTTGACGCCTTTGTGCAGAATCTCGTCATAAAGATTAAGAATTTCTTTCATATTATCCCTTTTGCACTATCCATCCATCACATCATTGTATGTAAATAGATTAAGAGGCACATGATGAGCTTGCATGGTTCTAAACAGGGAACATGCATGCTTAAGGTATACTTGTGCAACGCATAGCATCTTTTATCTTGCTTTAGTTTTTCCATAATTAGATTAAGTTCTTTTCTCTTGAGTTTGTCATTTTCAGAATTGGTAAGGTGCATTATTAATGTGTGATTCCTTGTTTAGGATAAGTCGTGGACTTTTAAAATATTATGGTTTCTATTCATGCATGCTTTACTCTTTGAGGTTATAATTTTCTGGCTTTCGTTCACTCATGTTTTACTCTTTGAGGCTATAATCTAGGAAATTATTTGGGCATGTCAGGGGGCTTTTCCCAAGGCTATTTTTAGGTTAACTTACTTTTTTTAAACCACAACCCCACATCTACAAAGAAGGCAATGTAGGTGAGGTTTTTCAAATTCAATGAGTGAGTGACTGCTTTTAGAGTTGAAAATGTAGCATTGTATTTTTTGTTTTTTAGTTAATAAAACAAACATGATTTTGAGTGTTGTAGATTTCTTCAGACTTGTAGTTTGGAGATATTCTTACCATGTATTGGAATTTTAAAAAAATTTAATTGACTTTATGACATTAATTTCTTCCATTTTCACTTCCTAGGCCCATTTCGTTTTAGACTTTTATAATTGGAAAAATCTCAATTTTCTATTCCATTAACAATTTTCAATCTTCATTCATTAACTTTCAATTTTCTAATGCTTATATTCCTTCTTCCTTTTCCATTATAATTAATTCAAATTATTTGACAATCTTTATTCCTTTTGATTTTTCAATTACCATTGTTAGTTAATTTTTAATTTCTAATAATATCAAACAACCATATATATAATATCCTCGCTCCCCATTTGCAACATTGCTAACACTTAACCCACAATGATGAGTCAAGTGAACTAAAAAATCATCTGTAGGAAGGAGCTCAAATAAAGCAATAACATGAGCCCCCATAAGATCGGGGAGAGAACCTTGTCGTGAAAGATTGCTTTATTCCTCCCAAGCAAGATACCCCAACTTATAAGATGAGGGATGTTCCTCAACTTCTGTGTATCCATTGGAGCTCATCTTCTCTATCCTAAATTCTAACATGAGAGATATTTAGGCCCTCATATAGTTGTGCCATAGTTAATGCCAATCTGTAGGCAAGTTAAGAGCCCGAGCAGACAACCAACCTTGAGCCCATAGAGTGAATTATCTGGGTGAGAACCTTGATCTAAGGTTCTTATACATTGAGTAGCTAGGAACTTCACAATAATCTCTTATATTAAACATAAAATAAATACTTATGAGCCATTTAATTTGTCAGCGATTTAATTTGTTTAAGGTTGAAAATTTGTAAAGCTAAGAGTGAAAGTCCTAATCACATTGTAATTACATAATTATAGAAAAAATATTTTTAGTAGTCATATATATTAAATGGTTGAAATAATTATGAGACACTTAATTTGTGTAATGTTGAAAATTTATAAACTAAGAGTGGATGTCCCAAACACATTGCATAAGTACAAAAAAAAAATTGTTTGGAAACCCTTAATTTTAATTTGTATAAAGTTAAAAATTTTAATTTGTGTAAGATTAAAAAATGGTAAGGGTAAGAGGGGGTGTAGACCTTTCCTATTTTTAAATTTTTAAAGAACAAGAATTTTGGAAACCCATATTAGTGATTAAAACTCAAGGACCTCTCAATGAATCATCTCATTGCAAGTCATTAGAGTCAAGGGTGATTCCATCTGATGCAGTGGGGATTTTGAAAATTTTCTCTCGATCTATGGTATTATTTTGGCTGTTGTACTATCTTATTATAGTGAAATCCGATGGACTAATGGATCATGTACTGCATATGTTTCCCATTGCAAATATAATGATGAGTTGATGTGTAACATATCTTGACTATACTATGAATAGTGTGTTGTTGGCCACTAAAAAAAATTTCTTTTAGGTGACCATGGCATGCCTTTTTCTCAAATTACTTCAAACATACTTTGTGTAAACGTTCATTGTGCTTTCTTTTACAAGTGCACTGATGCCCATATTTCCATCTTGGGTTTCTCGCCCCATCGTCTTCAGCGAAGGCCTTCCGGCGAGCTCATCCCCTCTGTCCCAAACGTTAACGAAACAGGCGTTAACTCACACATCGTCTAGCTCTCGCTGGCAGTGAATGTTCATTTCAGCACTCTCCCTCTATTTCCAGGCCAGCGTACGCAACCAGACATGAGCGGGGCACCTAACTCACGCAGCCACTCCAGAGACGAAGTGACAGGTCATTGTTCCAATTTCAAATTTGAATGGGATGAAGGGGAATTTGAATTAATGAGATTAAATGTTGCATATCCGTCGAATGGCCTTGCTATCTACCATGCATTGCCTACCAGACAACGGGCGATCCATCGACTGGTTTTATCGCCGAAACCAGTCTTTTATCCCATTTAAATTTGGAGCTCATTTCATCGACCAAGGGTTTATATTTTCATTATGTCGAGTGGTGAGGAAAGGGAGTCTTATTTCATTCGGTCGAGTGGTGAAATTCGGATGGTTTGAGGTGTATACGGTATTCATTCGGTCGAGTGAGGAAAGGCTTTCATTTCGTTGAATGGTTAACAACGAGCTTGGGGAAATAGATGGTTAACATCGAGCATTAAAGGGGAAATAGCTCGAATGGTTAACAACGAGCTTTAAAGTTGAAATAGCTCGAATGGTTAACAACGATTTTTAAAGGGGAAATAGCTTGAATGGTTAACATCGAGCTTTAAAGGGGGAATAGTTGCACAGGAATTGAAACGAGCTTTAAAGAATACCAAGTTGCCTCCCTTTCTTTCAGAGTTTCTTTCTAGAACAATAGGAAAGGTAAATTCACTCATGTTTATTTGGAACCTCATTGTTATTGGGCAACTCAATGTTTTTTTTTTGTATCTGTTTGGAAATTCATCGATTCCTCGTCGCGAAAAATCGTTGTTGCATTAGCGACAACAGTGAATTGTCGCTACTGTAACTGTGAATGGTCGCCACTGTAATAGCGACTTTCCGCCACTGTAACTCATCTCAAAATTAAAATTTTCTTTATATTGTCAAATTCTATATTTTATATTAAAAATTTCTCTAGCTAGCCATTAATAAATGAACTTCTTTTTCTACCATAATTTTTTGGTTATTTACTATGTTTGTCTTTTAGATATATACTGCAAATTTAAAGAGAGAGAGAGAGAGAGAGAGGAAACTCGTTGTTGCAGTAGCAGTGACGGTGACTTCTCACCACTGTAACAGTGAATTTCCGTCACTGTAACACTGAATTTCCACCACTGTAATTGTGAATTATTGTGGAAATAATTCACTGTTACAGTAGTAGAAATTCAGTGTTATAGTGGCGAAAATAATTCACTGTTATAGTGGCGGAAATTCATTGTTATAGTGGAGAAATTTCACTGTTACAATGGCAACAATTCATTGTTATTGCTACTGCAACAACGAGTTGCCGCTACTGCAACAGATTTGTCGCTACTGCAACAGATTTTTCGCTACTGCATTTTAACAATGCAACAATATTTCATTAAATTATTTTTTTGTTTTGCAGATGGTTCAAAAATGGGTTTTGGTCATCCAAACATGGTGTCACCCAAACCCAAGGCATGCACGGACAAGGTTTGAACTTCATAATGAAGCACTTAGCCAAGTCTACCAAAACAATAGAAAAATACCTGCCATTAGCACAAACAACGAAGCATATTATCATTCTGTGATTGATGGCCTCACAACAACGCGTAATTATGGTGCAAGTGACATTGTCACTTACACAAATTCTGAATTAATCACAAATTAGATGAATGGTACCTACCAGGTCCGAAGACATAATTTAAAACCCCTACACCAACAGGTAAAAACCATTGTTGCACGGTTACAAAACTTCAACATTATTTACAAATCATAGGTCCAAAAGGTTGTTGACTCCATACTCATTGAAGCAGCATCCAATGGATGTGGATGTGCCAGATATGTGGAGCCAATATGTGCTCCACCAGTTATCATTGATAGGCATTGATATACATGGCATGTTAATGAATGGATTTTTCTTGTCATTCGTATTGGGGTTATTATGGTGGGAGTCCTATTATGGTGTTCCTATTTCTTGAGATAGATTGGAGCAACATGATGTCCATCATTTTTGATGTATTTGTTTATATGAGGTGTGTTTTTTATAGGTGGGCTCACTATATTTTTTGGTGTTTTTTTTTATATCTCAACACATGTATGTAGAAAATGTATTTTTCAGTAATACTATTAATGGAATTACATTGTTATTACAATTCAGTTGTCTAATTTGTATTACAGTTTAGTTATGTCATTAGATTATGTGATGGATGTTTAATATATTTAAAACATAAATACTTAATATTTCCTTTTAAAAATGATATTTTATCAACTAATATCACTTTAAACAGAACCCAGAAATGAACAGAAAAATAAATAGTTTTATCAGCAAATAGAGGATTCCAAAAGATGTTACAAAATGAGACCTTAGAATGCCTTCAATACACCTTCACAATTCCAACTTCTAGGAACATTCACTCATTCATTATCCATGAGTAGTGCATGCATAATTTATACAATACTCTAATAAAAGTATAATGAGCTATAATGCTTAAAAAAGCCTCTTCAATGAAAATTATGTGAGATACCCTTACTTGCAAGACAACCAAGATAGCTTATATATCAATCATTATTTTCCCTTTATACATGGTTAAATGCAAAATGAAAATGTGACATCTTGCAAATTTTGAATCCATATATCCAACCTCATTTAAGGGGCATAAATGTATAAATATCCAAACAAACAATCCAATTGTTGTGAATTTCTCCAGTATCAACATCTACAGCCACAAGGCCAAGTGTTTTGAACTGAAGCACATTTTGACATCCATGACAACAACAACAACTTAGCCTGCAAACAGTGAAAATAATATGAACAACTTGCAAATCAATGAAGTTAACTTGATAACCATGCAAAATTATAATATGCATCGAAGGATAACTAATAAACTATAGCCAACACTTTATGAGTGCATAGAAGTGAAGAACAAAAAATGACACCAAGTAATAGTGCATGGAAAGGAGAAATGCTAAAGGCGGTAATATTAAAAGTGATTAAGTTTGATTAGTTCTTTTCGACCTGTTTTGATCGGGTCAAGAGTATCATTTGTAGTATACCTACTGATGGTAAATTCCCATGCTAAATATTTTCCATAGTAATGATTTTGGCTTGGGACCACTCCATCATGTATAAATAGATAGAATCCAAGAGGATTTTGGTTGTGTAATTTTTGGATTTATTACTCTGGGGTTAATTTTGTGAGTGTGATTGTTGTAATGTTGTTTTGATTAGGTTGGTTAGCCAAACTAGGTAAAGCAATAATGATGTTATTTTGTGCTCAACACCCTTTGATATTAATAGAAGATGGCTTATGGTTGGTTTGTCCCCATTTATATGGTTTATGTCATGGCTGCTTAATATATTAGATTATGATTATTTGTAGTGTGCGGTACTAATGCCTTGAGTTGTTTTTTCAATGCATCGAATACATTATTTTGAAAGCTCGCACAATGTCTAAAATTGGAGCACCCCTTTCTAACTTTTGTTAATGTTTTGATATGTTTAATGGTTGTTGTGGATGCAATTTTGATTCCCTTCACCATTGCAGCATCTTGGTTCTTGCAGTCCACATACGTGTCTAGAGTGAGATTTCACCTGCTCTATGGGTGATGCTAAAAGGGATAGTGTATAATGGGGTTTTGTTAGCCAACCTTTCTGCATTAGCCCAGGTCAGACTATCCTCAATGCTAAAAAATTATTTCCCAAGGATGAGTGGTACATGGAAGGGGTGGTATAGACCCTAATTCCTATTTAAGGCAAGTTATTTAAGGATTCGGTATAATAAAACCTTCAATTATTATGCGGAAACTCCTGAGGAGTCTATGGTTGTGTACAATGGTAAGAGAAATCTCTCCCGACTACGACAAAAACCAATTTTCAGTGTCAAATGGGAGGTAGATGTTGCGGCAACACATGTATGCATACTAGTACCGCCATAGATGACGAGTCGTTCTATTACTGTACTCATTACCCCAACTCTTCCTTTGTGCCACTGTCCCACATTCAAACTGTTGCAAAGAACTAACACAACTATAGCCACTCTAAACTCTAATTAAAGATGGGAGGTGCAAGAGTATGCAGAGAAAGTGTCGAAGAAATTCTAGACACATTTCCACCCGTTAAACAATTATTTGAACAACCCGGTTGGATAAATTATATTCGTGGGTTTCAGGGGTGTGATGATGGCATAGCCCTAGAATTTTTCATTCATTACAGGAAGGGTAGATCAAAGGTAACAGGGATAGTGTCGCATGCAATAGAAGAACCGATTACGGAAGTGACAGGGTTACCACAGACGAGAGAACAATGGTTTACGCCCCGAAAACCCCAAACTGATGTTATGTAGCATTTCCTTGAGGGAGGTGAACAACTGATCAGGAGTGGCACATGATATGAGAGGAAGTCATTACCACGACCCTAGTCGAATGTTGCATTCCTTGTCCAGAGTTTTTTCATGTGTTAAGGAAGGTATGTCATTAGTTATTATGAGCACCTCTGCTTGTTAGACCACCTGCATCATGGCAAGTTCCTTAAAATGCCTTCCTTTCTTGCAAAAACCTTAGACCAAATGGCCTTAGGTGTGCAGAAATCAAAGCGGTTGCTCGAAATCATGTCCCACCAATGCCTTGTTAAAATTTTGGTGGTTGTTGCACTGCAAAGGGAAGGGAGAACTTGGGATGAACTAGTTGGAAGGCCATTGCATGTTAAAGCTACCACCCCACCATATGATGCCCTGGCAGCTGCAACTCCGCCACATGACCTCCTAGCTGGAAGTTCGCCCCATGACCCCCTAGCTGCAACTCCGCCCCATGACCTCCCACCTACAGAAATTCCCACATAACTTTTCCATATGGCAACCGAGCTGCCCAATGTTCAAACTATGAGGGTTTCTAGGGTTTTTGCTGCTAAATATGCACATAAAGGAGATGGCAAAGATGATGATGACGAAGTATAAATATTGGAGAGTAAAATTGCAACCATAATATTGAGAGGATACAAGAAACGCCCGGAAGTAGTGCCAAAAGCCAAGCATAACAGTAGAAAGAGAGGTTGTCATGTTCTAGTTCCTAAAACCCTCCCCGTTGTTACAGAAGAACTTCCAAAGGAGACAACAGAATAACAAGAGCAAGAGCAAGAGAAAGAGTATCCACAGGATGTATTGATTGAAGGAGTCATGGTTCAAGGATGCATGTAACAAGGATTCATGGAGCAAGGATTAGGCCACCTTGTTGACACAAAAGAACAAGTTCATATGCTTCCCTCTCCTGATTCTGACTATGATTACATAAAGGGAGTAGTCAAATGGTACGACTCAAAATACCTTGCCTCAATTCAAATTTCGTATGGGGATGATGAGGAGTAGTAGAAAACTACACCACTAGAATTGTATATGGAAAATGAGCAGGGCCAACCAACTGTACAACCAAAATTGTATGGGGATGATCGGGAGTACCAACCAACTGAACCACCAAAATTGAAAAAGAAGCACATTGTAAAATTAAGTACCTATAAAAATCTTCCTCTGTATATTTCATTAATAAAGAAGAATAAGATTCTCGAGATGAAAAATAGACAACTACAGATCAAATTTAAAACCCTAACAGATGAGCTCAGACAAAAATATACTTTTGATAGATTAGATTGCTTGGCCCAAGTTGAAGAGTCCATGCCCATTGATGTCATAAGTATTCCTTCTCGAGGGTTCCAACAATATATACACTTTGGAAAAAAATATATTGATGACATTGTTGTCCAAACAGAGGACCATACCAAAATCACAGTTGTCCACACAGAGGAACAAGAATCACATATGAAACTAACAAAATAAATGGGTGTATAAACAGTTGAACAACAACCAGATATGAAACTAACATAGGATGAGAAACCAAAGATCAAACTGACTAAAGACATTGGTGTGAAAACTGTAAATGATGAGGAAAAAAATGAGAAATTACAGCTGTGTAAATTCCCATATCAGGGACATCTAATACCTTAAAATTGGCACAAAAACTCACTTCATGACCTTTGCAAGCTATGCGAAGAATATAAAAACCAAGGTTTACGAAGACATAAAAAAAAATGGATGGGCTGGAAAGGAAGGTGAGAAAGATGGAGATTAATAAGCAAGAAATCAGACAAATAATGGACGGTGTGCTTAGTTGCAGGGCTCCTCCAACCACTTACAAAGTGTAGTTGACATAAAAATTCCTGATGTTTAAAAATAATGTTATCATCGAAAATATCCCTCTCCAGGGTTAAAGAAGTGATGGTTTCAAGGAGGCATATATGACCTACATTAATCAAGATAGAGACTTTATCTGTGAACTGTACCAACATAATTTTTTGGTACCTCATAATACAAAATGGAATCCCAACCATGTTACAGGGGATGTCCAATTGAGAGCCTTTGTATTGTATTTGAGAAATCAGGCTAGTTGGTTGGATGATCTTAAAATTTATTTGCATAATTCCGAGAGCCTTCTGTGGGTTATATGAGAACATCCCAAGCCTATGGAGGTGATAGAAGAACATAAAAATTCCATCAATTTTCCTGAAGTAGTAGAGGTTATCGCCAAGAACATGGAGATGACCATTTCATATTGCATAGGCCAGATTCAATCATTGGAAACTGCCGCACAGGCAAGATGTAAAGCAAGGTGGGATACCTCGGGTTAACAATCTTGAAATAAAGATCCATTTAACTACCTAAACTTAAAGACAACCTTAACAAGGGTTGCTCAGTATATTATTGCCATGGGACAGTGTGGGAATAACTAGATAGGTCTTAGATTTCACTATCCAATGATCTCGCTTCCAACAAGGATATATAAAAATAAATATATATTGGAAAAAAAAAGAGATTGATTGCTGGAATGTAATTATGGAGATAGGAGGGTATCTTCGTCCTAGTGAAGCAAGACAAAGTAACTATTGTATCAACAATCTTCACAAAATTCCTCCTTCATCCATAGATTCAAATTGACAGACTGGCCCACCATTGCTGACACATTGGCTCACTGTTGTGGCAAGTCATAGACAACAAATGCATTATATTTGATGGTATAATATATATTATTCTCCAATAGTATATCACCAGTCGCATTGAGAAGTTATAAACAACTGGTAAAATTGTGTTTTGCATGTTTAGTTACAATTTCATTGCAGTTTCTCTAATAATTTTGTTACATTTCCAATGTTTTTATTTGAATTTATCTATCAGATTATTGTTTAGACACCAATATATGCAACTATGCAACTATGCAATTATGCAAAACAACTTGAAAGCTATATTCCATGACTTACAAAACAATCAATGTATTGAAAGACTAAGTGTAAATGCATGGAGTTATTTAATCAACTTAAATGAAAATTCCATCAAATTAGAAAAATATCCAAACATGTCATCACCGCCTATGATCCAGGTGGCTCTAGAGACACACATAGGACAAAGAGGGCTTATGGAAGCTCAAAAATCAAAGTGTTCGGATTTCTCTTGAACCAAGTTCAGGTTTAAGATCTCATCGTCCTGATTGCAACGATGTGAACGGTTCATCAAAATGAGATCGTATGTGAAAGTTAGAGCTGGTCAACTTTTTGAGTTGACTTGGATGACTAGGCAGGTTAAAGAAGGTGCAATTTCGCCGAAATTCGACCATATTCCGGGTGAAATTGCGTGTTAGCTAAAATGTCCTCTAATTCCCAAAATCGAATTTTTTTTAAATGAGCAATTTGTTTTAACAAAAACAAAAAATATTAAAAAAAGGGGTGGCAAGCCAACACCCCTGCCACCCCACCGCATGGTCATATCAATAAAAAATAATATTTATGGGCCGGCGGGCCATGACCCCCGCCAGACCCCACAGAGCTCCCTAGACCATAAAGAGTACGTATTACATATATAATATATATGTTAAAACATATATATGATATATCTTAAAACATATACGATACGTTGTAACAACTATAACACCTGGTGGTAGATTCGGGGCGGGCCGCCCAAAGAAGCCCCCCCCCCCCCCCCCCCATACTTTATTCATTTAAAAAACTTGCTACGATGTATTAAAAACGAACTCAGCCTTTTTATGGAGGGGGCGGGGTTTGAACACCCAACCCCCTCCCTCACATAACGGATCAAATGAACTCAGCTAGCGAACTTCCTCGAGGAGTCCGCCCACCTCCATATATTTAAACCTGTAGCTCAGAAGTGCGCCCAGGCAGGTGGGAGCACACAGATCGAGGCAAGAACAAGCACGATTTTCAAGCCAGATTCATGTTTGATGCCAAGGGAATCTTTTGATCTCAGGGAGGTAAAATTTTTTATAATGTATTAAACTTTATATGGATTTTAACCATAATTTTGCAGGGAATGTGATGGTGCACCCAAATTTTCCTTTTGAGCAATGATTTGCAGATTCCTTGTGGAGCAACATCTTTGAGGAATCTAGGGGGAATCTAAAAGATTCCCTAAGGCCTGGATTTTCACTTTGTCAGAATTCAGCAAATTGATAGTTAATCCTAGACCTCTCGACGACACGAGTTTAGCGGTGCAGTCAGATTTTTCGTCTGAGCCTTATGTTTTTTAGCCACTTTTCAAAGTGGAGTTGCAGGTGTTAGCATTCAGTGAGTGAGCAGTCGATTTCACACCTTCGATGCCACAATTCTGATGGTGCTTTCAGATCCAGCAGCGGAGCAACCCATTCTTCAGTCATCTTCAATGTGAGGTATATGATGCGTTGATTTCATGTACCTCTTTGTCTCTTTGCTATGAGATGCATTGTGTTGTACATATCCCTGTTGATGATTGATGTGAGACCTTATTTTGTTCCTGATGTGAGATGTAATTTCTATCATGGATTTGTATTATGTTTGAGATCCCTTTGCTACCATGTTGGCAGGATACTCATTGTCACATGTACGTTTGATTGAGACCCCTTTGTTTCCAAGTTGGCGGGATACTCATAGTCATTATGTGTGAGTTATTGTCATACTGATAGGAGTCCTTGTTGTGAATGAGAGTTCCTATAGTGGAACATCTTGTCGAGAGATCCAGCCACTCCTACGTGAGGGAATTTTCCTTGTATGGCAGAGAAAACACCATCCATGTACATCTTCACTCCTTACAGCACTTAATGCAACGACCTAAACCAACTTGACACTCAGGCCCTGAGATGTAGTCCCTCCAAGATGAACTTCGGTATAAATGTCTTATATTGCTAATGCTTGTTATGTTTCTCTTCTTTACAACATGCAGACATGTTCATTTATGTTCATTAATGATTTGATGCAATTCTAACACACCAGCCAAAGTAAAAGGTCTTGGTTTAAAAGGGTATCAGGAATTTACCCGGATCAAGTGGTATCAGAGCGGTCTTCTTGCTGATTTGGATTGCAGGCATGAACCATTGAATGTTCAATAAGTTGAGCAATGGAGGATGTCAAATACATGTACGAGACCATGCTCAAGGTTTTCCAAGAAAGCGAACATGTTGTACGAAGCTTATGAGAAACAAGCAGCAGACAACGTTGAGCTGAAAGCACTTCTTCAATAGGAGGAGGACAAACATTGGCTGCAACTTCAATTGTAAGCCACGATAGAGGCATTGGAAGAATTGAAGCGCAACAATCAAATTCTTCAAACAGATAATGTTGTGTTGAAAACACTCCTACATGAAGAGAAGGAGGAAGGGCAGCGAGTGTAGCTTCAATTGTAAGCTACGACTTAGGCCTTGGAGAAATTGAAGCGCAACAACGAAAGTCTTCAAGCAGATCATGAGGCATCGAAGACACTCCTACGGGAAGAGGAGGAGAAGCAATGATTTCAGCTTCAGCTACAAGCCGTGACATAGGCCTTGGAGGAAGTGAAGCGCAACGAAGGCTTAGAGAAGCCTTCTTCACCTGTTTCAAAATTAACAGTTGAGGTAAACAACGTTGATTTCTCTTCAGTTTCATATTCACATGATATCATTTCTGTTGCAAGTGTGGAGATACCCATTACAAGAATTGGCATGAGAGTCCTTACCAGGATGGGGTAAAAAGGAGGAGGAATTGACATTCATGGCCAAGGCATAACTCAGCCATTGGAGGTTGTGCAGAGACCTCGCTATGCAGGTTTGGGATACACTGAAGGAGGATGCTCGAAGGACATCAAAGGCAAACAGATATTTTTGAGCTCACCAGGGAAGAGGATTGATGGGAACACTTCACCATCATCACATCGAAGTTCATGTTGCAGTGAAAGAGCTGAGGCAAGCTCTCACCACCATGATCGCACCAAAGACCACCAGGGAAGGTATAACAAGTCCCGCTATTCCAGAGTGCATTTTGATTATAAGAATGTTGATAATCATGGTCGTAAATCATGGCATCGAAGAACTTGTCATTTTTTTGGTTTACATAACCATGTGTTTTTTGTGTGTTGGAAAAGAATGGCAGCACAAAGGAGGATGAGGCGTGAAAATCCTTCTCCACAACAGAAAGAGAAACTTCTTAAGCAGGTATGGAGGAAGAAGACTCATTGCAGTTATTGCAACCAAAGTGGCCATCAAAGAGCCACATGTTGGAGACTCCATCCATAGCAGTGCCTCAAAGACAAAGCGCTCATGCATGAACCAGTTGAAACATTTGATCGAAAAGCAAATCTCCCACAGGGGGATGGCCCATTCACTTTGCTAAAGAGGTGTTTTTCTAGATTATTTTTCTAGATGTGTTATCTTGTCATGGCCTTATTTTTGTAAGTCATTGTTGCATTTTACATTGTAAAAGTGATGATGTGTTTTCCATCACTTGTTTAAGCAACAATGATGTTGGCCTTGTCTTATAAGTCGCGTGACGCATTAATTTCATGTAAAAGTGATGATGTGTTTGCCATCACTTCGAAATGCAACAATGATGTTTTTTTCTTGTAATGATAGCTGGGGTGTGATTTCCATTCAATGTAAACTTGACCACCGAGCATGTTATAAACTCATGGAAAGTATGCAAATTTTTGGGTCATAGTTGGTAAATTTGAGCATGTAATTTGCAGGAGATTGTACTACAAGTTTGCAGGGGATGCAGGTGTTGGCTCATCGCTTAAGGCACTGAAGAACAAAGGTGAAGGAGATGGAAGGGTGAACTTCTTCGGGACACTTATGGTACAGACATAGTACACAGCAGTTTCAGATTCTTGTTGATGCTTTTGGAGGACCAAAAGCTCCTCAGTGGGAAGGATTGATCCAGGTGGCTCCAGAGACACACACATGACAAAGAGGGCTTATGGAAGCTCAAAAATAAAAGTGTTTGGATTGCTCTCAAACCAGGTTCAGATTGAAGGTCTCGTCGTCCTTAACGTAACGGTGTGAACGGTTCATCAAAAAGAGCTTGTATGTGAAAGTTAGAGCTGGTCAAAGTTTTGGGTTGACTTGGATGATTGGGCAGGTTAAAGAAGGCGCAATTTCACCAAAATCTGGCCATCGGATTGTTGAAAATGGCAACAAGAAATAGTGAAGGAGGCCTCCTGAAACATCTTTCCTGATCCTAGTTGGAAAGTGATCACCTAAACTAGGTGGGGACCACACATGTGATTTTTGTCGGAAAAATCTATTTTTAGACTATGTCTATTTTTAGACATCTGGAGCATGGTCCAGGGGTTGCAGTATGTTATTCTTGGAGTATTGGTCATGTTGGTAAACGAATGGAACTCATATTTTTAGGTCTGGGCTAATTTTTAATTTTGCCTCTCCTATAAAAATATGGAAGTACCGAATATTATTAGCTCTTAATAATATTTGGACTATAAACATTATCTTATTCTCTTGAAGCACTTCGGTTTGATGCTGGATGTGGCACATGCGGTGACAGAAATACGCTTTCTAGGGTTTAAGTGAAGCTATTGCATGAAGACAGTTAGAACTCATGTAATGAGTTTAGTGGAGTTGATTGAGGAAGTTAGTGGAGTTGTATTCGGTTTAACTAATGCAAACATAGTTGAGCTTTTGTATCAAGTTAACTAATAGATACAATTGGTGAGTGGTGTGAACAATTATTAATTAATTCACTAATTATAAACTCATAAATCAACTAAAGAGAATACATCGATTAACTTGATTACATGGACGATT
Organism: Pinus albicaulis; assembly: GCA_034641835.2. Taxonomy (NCBI): domain Eukaryota; kingdom Viridiplantae; phylum Streptophyta; class Pinopsida; order Pinales; family Pinaceae; genus Pinus; species Pinus albicaulis. The sequence continues at coordinate 617,753,817 of CM076584.1, read as the reverse complement.
CCGAAGGAGACTTGATCTTTGAAATAGGTGAAAGAGCAGGTTAACTATCGGTTGTGACTACACTGTTGCTATTTGCAACACACGGATAGGTGGAGTAACCCATGAGGATTGCGCAGTTCAAGCCAGGTGGTTTATCTATATAAAAAGGCCATCCCATAGCTTGAAAACGTAATTGAGATTGGCTATCAAGTGGCTAAAGGTTGGAGCATGAGTTTTGCTAGATCTAGCTTGATAGTGTGTAGCAAGGGAGGTAGTGCATGAGAGCTTGCAAAGAGCTTTGTACTATGATTGTTACATGATCTCCATGACATGTATAATATACAGATAGTTGGGGGTTTTCAGCTTTAAGCTTTCCCATGAAATACTGTGTTCATATGTGTGAATTTTTTATGGCTTTAATGTGTGCATGCAATTGATTTTATTTCCGCATGTGATGATCAATGGTAGAAGAGATTCTGTATTATGCATGAAGCTAAAATAGTGTGTGATCAGGAGAATCTCGGTGGATAACATATTAGTTATTCAAATTTCTACATGGTATCGGAGCGATATTGATCATTGGAGCAATTGCAAAGCATTGAAGCGGTTGAGTTTTAGGATAAACTCAAGAAACATAAATATGGAGAAAGCCGGAAATATACATGCATATTGTATATAATTTTCTACATGGAATGAGAGCGAGAATTTTTGGGTGCGCGAGTTTGTAGGGAATATCTGAAAATTTTTGGTGAAATATTTTCAGAAACAAATAACATATTTGGATTCCTTGCGAAAAAATACCCAAATTGAAAAAAAAAAATCGGTCGAATCGGAGCTCGGATGAGGGAGATATCATCGATTTAAAATCAGCTCTTTTGTTAGAAAATTTTGCGACGGCGGGACAATTGCAATGTGCACGAGCCAAGAATCTACATGCACTGAGGTACAAGATGCATGCAAAGCTTTGAAGAGAAAAGCAGAGGTTAGTGACTTGGTGGTTGAGAGGGAGCCTCTCAACATGCAGCGTGAGAAGCAGTCTCGGAAGGTTGTGGAGCAGCCACAGCTGGAGATGCAGAAGAATCTTTATAGATTTGATGTAGATGGATTCTATGGAGCTTCCTGCTGTTGGGAAGTGCATGAAGAGCATGCAGCGATCTTGAGAGGAGCAAGTTTTGCATAGGTATTAAGTAGATGGGATGTCTACGGGCTTCCTGGCGATGGAAGTGCAAAGGAAGACATACGGCGATGCTTGAGAGGGGAGCAAGTTTTGCATGCGGGTAAAGGTGAACCTCGGGATGTGGAGCAGCCACAAGATGAGGATCATGGAGTGGAAGAAACCACTCATGCAGAGAAATTTTGAGCCAGATGGGCAGAGGGAGTGCATGCAGCTATACCACCAGGTGAGAGGTGGGGCGACATGCATGATTAATCCCAGAGGAGATTTCTGGGCATGATTCATTGAGATGGTGTGGATCTCATGAATTGAACCTGGCTACGAGGTGCCCACAAAGCAGCAATAGCATGATCAGTTGGATTGATGCGGGTAGATCAAAGTGACAGTGTCGGATACTGGAGCGCGGTTCAGAGTTGACAGCAAGTGCAGAGTGCATGGGTGCAGAGTTCAACGATAGCATTAGTTCTGACATATACGGTTAGCATTTGGCGAAGTGAGAACATGATGATAGATACTAGATGCATCAGCGGTTAAGTTGTTTGGAACTTCTTGATTTGAAGTTGACGAATGCATGAGTTTGCATAGCACATGCAAAGGGTGCATGGCGAATGCATGGAGTTGCATGTCGCATGCATGGAGTTGCATGGCGCTTGTGAAGGTTGCAGGGCGAATGCATGGAGTTGCATGTCGCATGCAATAACAGTCCTTTCTTGTTGAGAGGGAGTGTTGAAAATGGCAACAAGAAACAGTGAAGGAGGCCTCCTAAAACATCTTTCCTGATCCTAGTTGGAAAGTGATCACCTAAACTAGGTGGGGACCACACATGTGATTTTTGTCGGAAAAATCTATTTTTAGACTATGTCTGTTTTTAGAAATACGGAGCATGATTCGGGGATTCCAGTTGGAGATTCTTGAAGTATGCGATATGTTGGTAAAAATAGATGAGACTCATATTTTTAGGTCACAGGCTATTTTTAGGCTGCCTCTCCTAAAAATATGGAAGTCGAATATTATTAGCTCTTAATAATATTTGGACTATAAACATTATCTTATTCTCTTGAAGCACTTTAGTTTGATGCCTGGATGTGGCACATGCAGCTGACAGAAGGAAATACGCTTTTCCTAGGGTTTAAGTGAAGCTATTGCATGAAGACTTCAGTTAGAACTCATGTGATAGAGTTTGGTGGAGTTGATTGAGGAAGTTAGTGGAGTTGTATTCGGTTTAGCTAATCTAAACATAGTTGAGCTTTTTGTATCCAAGTTAACTAATAGATACAATTGAAGTGAGAGTGGTGTGAATTAATTATTAATTAATTCACTAATTATAAACTCATAAATCAACTAAAGAATACATCAGTTAACTTCAATGCATGGACAGTTTCAGTGGAGACCAGTGCAGAAATAGGTGAAAGAGCAGGTTAACTATCGGTTGTGACTATACTATTGTTATTTGCAACACACAGATGGGTGGAGTAACCCATGAGGATTGTGCAGTTCAGGCTGGGTGGTTTATCTATATAAAGAGGCCATCCCATAGCTTGAAAAGGCAATTCAGGTTGGCTATCAAGTGGCTAAAGGTTGGAGCATGAGTTTTGCTAGATCTAGCTTGATAGTGTGTAGCAAGGGAGGTAGTGCATGAGAGCTTGAAAAGAGCTTTGTACTATGATTGTTACATGATCTCCATGACATGTATAATATATAGATAGTTGGGGGTTTTCAGCTTTAAACTTTCCCATGAAATACTGTGTTCATATGTGTGAATTTTTATGGCTTTAATGTGTGCATGCAATTGATTTTATTTCCGCATGTGATGATCAATGGTAGAAGAGATTCTGTATTATGCATGAAGCTAAAATAGTGTGTGATCAGGAGAATCTCGGTGGATAACATATCAGTTATTCAAATTTCTACACGGATTCCTGCCAGCTCCGCCCTGATTCCAAGTGAAATTGTGGGACGGTTAAAATGTCCTCTAATGCCAAAATCAGATTTTTTTAAAATGAGCAGTTTGTTTTAACAAAAACAAAAAAATATTAAAAAAATGGGTGGCAGGCCACCACCCCCGCCAACCCATCGCATGGTCATATCAATAAAAAATAATATGTATGGGTCGGCGGGCCATGACCCTCGCTGGAGCCCACGGAGCTCCCCACGCCATAAAGAGTATGTATTGCATATATAATATATATGTTAAAACATATACGATACGTTGTAACGAGTATAACGGTCGGAGGTAGATTCAGGGCGGGCCGCCCAATGCGGGCCCGACCCCCGGTATTTTATTCATTTAAAAAAATTGCTACGGTGTATTAAAAATGAACTCAGCCTTTTTATAGAGGGGGCGGGGTTTAACCACCCGACCCCCTCCCTCATATAACAGATCAAACCAACTCAACTAGCGGACTTCCTTCATGAGTCTTCCCACCTCCATATATTTAAACGTCTAGCTCAGAAGTGCACCCAGGAAGGTGGGAGCACACAGATCGAGGCAGGAGCATGCATGATTTTCGAGACAGATCCCTGTTTGATGCCAAGGGAATCTTTTGATCTCAAGGAGGTAAAATTTTCAGAATGTATTAAACTTTATATGCATTTTAACCAAAATTTCACAGGGAATGTGATGGTGCACCTAGATTTTCATTTTGAGTAGCGGTTTTGCAGATTCCCTGTGGAGTAGCATCTTTGATGAATCTAGGGGAATCTAAAAGATTCCCTAAGGCCCAGATTTTCACTTTGTCAGAATTTAGAAAATTGACAGTTAATCCTACACCTCTTGGCGACATGATTTCAGTGGTGCAGTCAGATTTTCCGTCTGAGCCTTATGTGTTTCGACCACTTTTCAAAGTGGAGTTGCAGGTGTCAGCATTCAATGAGTGAGCAGTCAATTTCGCACCTTTCAACGACATGATTGCGATGGTGATTTCAGATCTAGCAGCGGAGCAACCCATTCTTCAGTCATCTTCAGTGTGAGGTATATGATGCATTGATTTCATGTACTTCTTTGTCTCTCTGCTATGAGATGCATTGTGTTGTACATATCCATGTTGATGTTTGATGTGGATCTTGTTTTGTTCCCGATGTGAGTTGTAATTTCTATCATGTATTTGTATTATGTTTGAGATCTCTTTGCTGCCATGTTGGCGGGATACTCATTGTCACATGTATGTTTGATTGAGATCCCTTTGTTGCCATGTTGGTGAGATACTCATAATCATTATGTGTGAGTTATTGTCATACTGATAGGGTTCCTTGTTGTGAATGTGAATTCCTATAATGGAACATCTTGTGGAGAGATCCAACCACTCCTGCATGAGGGAATTTTCCTTTTATGACAGAGAAAACACCATCCATGTACATCTTCACTCATTACAGCATTTAATGCAGTGGCCTACACCATCTTGACACCGAGGCCCAGAGATGTAGTCCCTCTTGGACGAACTCTGTTATCAATGTCTTATGTTGCTAATGCTTGTTATGTTTCTCTTCTTTACAACATGTAGACATGTTCATTTATGTTCATCAATTATTTGATGCAATTCTAACACATCAACTGAAGTAAAAGGTCTTGGTTTAAAAGGGTATCAGGAATTTACCCGGATCAACCTATCAAACATACATGTACATAGTCAACAAAACAATAATACATCAAATACATTTAATACACGAATAAATATTAAAATAAAATTGAAAACAAAATCGTGCAAAAGAAACCTGGAAAAGAATTCATTGGAGCGAGGGTGACCTCACTTGTTGAGTTGTTCAAACTGAAATGGTTCATCTTCATGTGCCAGGATATTCAAGTCAATTTCCAATCTTTCATTTTTTTGCCTTATTTTTCTTCTCTTTTTGGGGTTTAGGGAACTCTTCTTCCTCTTAAAATATAACTCAAAAGAACCCAATCCACACATGAATTCATAATCCAAAATATGAAGATTGTTGGCGTCATCCAAATTTTTTTTAAACAAAGAAATCAACTGTTCAATCTTGGTCAAAGTAGCAGGAGGATTGTTTCGAACCAGGTCTAATTAGCCAAATAACTCCTCCTTGGCCATCTCAATTTGTTCAACATTGTTACTATCCATGGAAGATGTGTTTTCATCTTCAGGAAGATCGGATATAGCCTCTATATTTATCTCAGGAGGGTCATTGTATGAATTAGTTGTGCTTTGATGATTTTGTAATTGGTTTGAAGCCATTGAACATGAACACAACCAACCCACCTTTATGGCATGCTTGCATATGTTTCCACGAATAGACCATGGGCAATCACAATTTATGAAATTTGTGCGATGACAAGTGACAAGATATTGTTTATTAACTTTAGATTGACTCCTCACCCAAGAAGCATAAGACATTTACTCATGAGGGTTGCAATCACTATCTAGAATTCTTTTTTCTTTTTCCATTGATGATTCCCATTGTTTTTCTTTCTTGTAATTATTCAAAAATCCTTCCTCTTTTAGAATTTCCTTAAACTGATAATAGGGTTCAACATTTGTTAGAAGAACATATATCAACCAATCCATCCTACGAGAACATTTATTTCTTCTATTAGATATAAATTTTGTCTTTAGGTAACAGTGATATGACTGCACAACATTGTTTGTCTCCTGATTTGCATGGGGAAAATCCCAATAGCCTTTGACCAAATAAAATTGGTTAATAATAATAATAATAAACCTAAATTAGATTTTTGGTTTTCGTACACATGAACAGTTAATGTATTCCTATATCTGGGGGTGTAGAATGTGATTGCGCTTCTCATCTCAGCTAATTATGAAAGTGACGTTATGTTTCAAGCGAAATGGTTATTGTAGGTCGCAGCTTTTGGAGGAGGTGGAATTTGTATGGGAACCAGTCTTAATCATGTTATTGCAGATGGTAATTCGTTTTGGCATTTCATGAAATGTTGGGCATAATGTAGCAAAGGACTTCCTCTTTCAAAGAATCTGGATCACATGAGAAAAATATTCAAGCGCGACGAGAAGAATTAGGTAATACCAAACATATCTTTAACGGCTGAAGAAGTATTGGCCAATAGGACTAAGGAAGCTCAGATTTTCAAGTTTTTGTCACGTGATATACTGCGCATGAATTGAGAATCAAGTGTTGTTGATGCTTCCATTGAGAACAGTATCAAAGACGACATAGATCAGCAGCTCAAAATCTCAACTTTTCATTTTAGTAAAGAAATTATTAAAAATTGAAGGAGCGAGCAGGGGCCAAAACATCTGCCCCATGACCTCCCAGCTGCAACTCTGCCCCATGACCTCCCAGATGCAACTTCGCCCCATGACCCCCTAGCTGCAACTCCGCCCCATGACCTTGCACCTGCAACCCTGCCTCATGACCTCTCACCTACAGAAATTCCCACTGAAACTTTCCATATGGCAACCGATCTGCCCAGGGTTCAAACTACAAGGTTTTATAGGGTTCTTGCTACTAAATATGCACAAAAAGGAGATGGGAAAGATGATGATGACGAAGTAGAAATATTGGGGAGTAAACCTGCGACCATAAGATTGAGAGGATACAAGAAACACTCGACAGTAGTCTAAAAATCCAAGCAGAACAGGAGAAAGAGAGGTCGTCATGCTCTAGTTCCTGAAACCCTCCCCATTGTGACATAAGAACTCCTAGAAGAGACAACAAAAGGACAAGAGAAAGAGAAATAGCAAGAGTATCCACAAGATGTATTGATTGAAAGATTCATGGACCAAGGATGGATGCAACAAGGATTCATGGAAAAAGTATTAGGTCACCTTGTTGACACAGAAGAACAAGTTGATAAGCTTCCCTCTCCTGACTCTGACTATGATTACATATAGGGAGTAGCCGAATGTTACGGCTCAGAAGGCCTTCCCTCCATTCAAATTTTGTATGGGGATGATGAGGAGTACCAACAAACTCCACCACCAAAATTGTATTGGGAAAATGAGCAGGGACAACCAACTGCACATTGTAAAAGTAAGTACCAATAAAAATCTTCCTCTATATATTCCATTGATAAGGAAGAATAGGATTCTCCAGATGAAAAAAAGACAACTACAAATCAAATTTAAAACCCTAATAGATGATCTCAGAAAAAAATAAACTTTTGATAGATTATATTTCTTGGCCTAAGTTGTAGAGTTCATACCCATTGATGTCATAGGTATTCCTTATCCAGGGATCCAACAAGATATACCCCTTGGAAAAAAACATAATAATGACATTGTTGTCCAAACAGAGGACTATACCAAAATCACAGTTGTCCATACAGAGGAACATGAATCACATATGAAACTAACAAAATAAATGGGTGTACAAACATAGGAACAAAAAACAAATATGAAACTAATAGAGGATGAGGAACTAGAGATCAAACTGACCAAAGACATTGGTGTGCAAAGAGATGATGAGAAACAAAAGGATAAATTATAGCTATGTAAATTCCCATATTAGCAACACCTAATACCTTACAATTGGGAAAAAAACTCACTTCGTGACCTTTCTAATATATGCGAAGAATATAAAAACAAAATTTTACGAAGACATAAAAAAACATAGATGAGCAGGAAAGGAGTGTGAGCAAGTTGGAGAATGATAAGCAAGAACTTGGACAAATAATGGATAGTGCTCTTAGGTGTAGGGATACTCCAACCAATTACAATGTGTACTTGATAACAAAATTCCCGATATTTAAAAAGAATGCTACCATCGAAAATATCCCTCTCCAGGTTGAAAGCAGTGATGGTTTCAAGGAGGCATATATGGCCTGCAGTAATCTAGATAGATACTTTATTTGTGAACTGTACCAACATATTTTTTTGTTACCTCATAATAAAAAATGGAATCCCAACCATGTTACAGGGGATGCCCAATCAAGATCCTTTATATCGTATTTGATAAATCAGGTCAGTTGGTTAGATGATCTTAAAATTTATTTTCGTAATTTCGAGAGCCTTCTCTGGGTTACAGGAGAACATCCGAAACCTATGGAGGTGATAGAAGAACATAAAAATTCCATCAATTTTCCAGAAGTAGCAGAGGTTATCGCCAAGAATAGGGAGATGACCATTGAGCAGGCCTGAGATTCAAACATTGGAAATTGTCGCACAGGCAGGGTGTAAAGCAAGGTGGGATACCTCAAGAAGGCAATCCTGAAATAAAGATACATTTAACTACCTAAACTTAAAGACAACCTTAACAAGGGTTTCTCAGTGTATTATTTCCATGGGACAGTGTGGGAATAATTAGATAGGTCTTAGATTTCACTATTCAATGATCTGGCTTCCAACTAGGATATATAAAAAGAAATATACGCTGAAAAACAAAAAAAAACAAAAAGAAGAAGAAGAAGAAGAAGAAGTTTGATTGCTCGAATGTAATTATGGAGACAGGAGGGTTTCTTCGTCCTCATGAATCAGGACAAAGTGATTATTGTATCAGCAATCTTCATGAAATTCCCCCTTCATCCACAGATTCAAACTGGCCCACCATTGCTGACACACTATCTCACTGTTGTGGAAAATCATAGACATCAAACACATTATATTTGATGTTGTAATATATATTATTCTCCAATAATATATCACCAGTCAAATTGAGAAGTTATAAAAAACTAGTATAATTGTGTTTGACATGTTTAGTTACAATTTCATTGCAGTTCCTCTAATAATTTTGTTACATTTCCATTATTTTTATTCGAATTTATATATCATATTATTGTTTAGACACCAATATATGCAAGTATGCAAAAACCACTTGAAAGCTATCTCCCATGACTTACAAAACAATCAATGTATTGAAATACTGAGTGTAAATGCATGGAGTTATTTAATCACCTTAAATCAAAATTTTGTCAAATTAAACAAATCTCCAAACATATCATCACCACCTATCAAACATACGTGGACATAGTCAACAAAACAATAATACATCAAATACATCTAATACACGAATAAATATTAAAATCAAATTGAAAACAAAATCGTGCACAAGAAACCTAGAAAAGCATTCATTGTTGGAGTGAGGGCAACCTCGCTTGTTGAGTTTTTCAAACTGAAATGTTTCGTCTTCATCTGTCGAGATATTCAAGTCAATTTCCAATCTTGCATTTTTTTTGCCTTCTTTTTCTTCTCTTTTTGGGGCTTAGGAAACTCTTCTTCCTCTTCAAAGATAACTCAAAAGCACCCAATCCATACGTGAATTAATAATCCATAATATAAATATTGTTGGCGTCATCCAATAATTTTTTAAACAAAGAAATCAATTGTTCAATCTTGGTCAAAGTAGCAGGAGGATTATTTCGAACAAGGTCTAAGTAGCCAAATAACTCCTCCTTGGCCATCTCAATTTGTTCAACATTGTAACTATCCATGGTAGATGTGTTTGCATCTCTAGGAAGTTTGGATATTGCCTCTATATTTATCTCAGGAGGGTGATTGTATGAATCATTTGTGCTTTGATGATTTTGTAATTTGTTTGAAGCCATTGAATGGGAACACAACCACCCCACCTTTATGACATGCTTGCATATGTTTCCACGAATAGACCATGGGAAATCACAAGTTATGAAATTTGTGTGATGACAAGTGACAAGATATTTCTTATTAACTTTAGATTGAATCCTCACCCAAAAAGCATAAGACATTTTTTAGCCATGCTCGATGTTAGTTCAATTGATGCTATCACATTCAAAATACATATGAAATCAACTTCAAATCATCAATCAGTATTAATCAAATTATTGTACTAGATCAATCATTCTTAATACACTCACCCCATACTTATTTGCGTTGAATGTCAAATCCATGGCTATTAGGCTATTATTCGATAACTTCACCATGGTCTCCAACATCCACTTCGTCTGAATTCCAACTATAAAAGGGACATCTCCACCATTGGGCTTTTGATAAAGGAAAAAATCATTTGGGTGTTTCCTATACCAAAGGTTCACACTCATTTCGTCCTTCTTATGCAACTGATAATTTCCTTTCATTAGATGATTATATATGTTAACAACATCTTTCCTACACAAAAGGAAATCCCTATCTCGAGCTGCAACATCCACGTCAATATATTTTTTAACATTCATGTTGCAAACAGAGTCAACTGGCACATCCAAGAAGAAACAACTCTCTACATAGGAAACCATGTCCCTTGATAACTTTGGTTGATGCAGCACCCTAGCATTACCTGAGGTGTCATGTTGGCCATGAAAAGGCCATCCTTGGCTATCTACATGCTCATACATGTTATATGTTATTATCACAATCTCAAGGATTTGAACCATAATTTTTACAATGAAATGGCATTGGCATCCCCTCTTTTTCACAAATGAGTATCTTCGCTTCATTTCATCTTGTCCCCTTCTGTCATCCGGGCCATATGAACAAGCATAGATGCATAATTTTTTTTGAAAACTCAATACATATGATTCCATGAAAACTGATCGAGCACTATTAATACCAACATATATACGTAGGATCTCTAAAAAAAACTTACACTTCATATAGCAAGGAAGCAATAGGCCTTGAACCTGGGCATTTATTTTGTACCCGGGTGAAAGAACAAGTAGCATCTTGGTTCATTTCCTCTCCTCTAATAAAGTCTCCAATTCTAGTTGAAGGGATTTTTGCAATCCAATCAAAGGAGACCATGTCTTGTCCTTGTAGAAGAGACCAATGTAAATCCGACCTAGAGAAAATGAGCTTTTCTTTAGGGTTTGCATCAAAGGGAAATTATTGACTCTCATTTCACTTTCTTTACCATTTTACTGACCTAATTCCATTGTTGCAACAGTTAACTAGCGAGTTGCCGCAACGGTTGACCAATGAGTTGGCACAATGGTTGACCTATGCTCACTTATAAAATGGTCTGAATAAATTGGGTTGCAAACTTGTGTTTTAGTTGTGGTAAACAAATTAAATGGGTTTGAGAATGTAATGTTATTTGAGGATTCTCACTTAAAAAAACACAGACATTCACTTAAAAAAATAGATTGGTTTTCCATCAAGTGAGTAACTCCTTCAGTAGTGGTCGAGCGAGGGCTTTCACTCCGTTGAGTGAGTAATAGGGGAGGACCTTCTTTCTTTATTCGGAAATTTCCACTTAAAAAAACACGGACGTTCTCACTTAAAAAAAAGATATTCAATTAAAAAAACAGACTTGTTCTCCGTCGATTGAGTAACTCCTTCAATTTTTTGTCGAGCGATAGCTTTCAATTCGACTAGTGTGTAACAGGGGATGACATGAGAATTCGATTACAAGAGCTTTACATGGGAGGTTTGATTGAAAGCAACATAGTTCAAGGCACCTGTGCTCGCATCTTCTCGTCCACTGGTTTGCAGGTCCCTGTTCATCCGGCTCAAGGAACACAGGAAAATAGTTGCATTCATGGTTGCCCTCGTGTGTAGGTGAGGGGAAACATGAAACAAGAACGATGATTGAATTCTCAAACGGAAACTGAAAACTGAAACGACAACCTTAAAATGTAGATAAAAATGCTTTCGGAGTAATCACATTGTTAGGATTAGGTCAACGACCTAATCCTAACGATGTGATTAATCCGAAAGCATTTTTATCTATATTATGGATCACAAAAGTCTTAGATCTAACCTTCAAACGGTAACGCCGTGGGATAGAAAAGGGGAAAAGGCCGTGAGACCCATGTTTGCTAGAAAAAACTCGTCGATCGCGACCTAATCCTAACGATGTGATTACTCCGAAAGCATTTTTATCTATATTATGGATCACAAAAGTCTTAGATCTAACCTTCAAACGGTAACGCCATAGGATAGAGAAGGGGAAAAGGCCGTGAGACCCATGTTTGCTAGAAAAAACTCGTCGATCGCCAAAAACACAAACCCCAAAAACATTACGTCAAATGATTAGCTTACTCCAAATACAAATCCAAAAACCATGAACTTGCATTGCCTAGGTGTGTAGTGCTGCAAAAAGCCACAGCATCGTGAGAGGGCCATAAGATTATGGCCGTACGTCTTGGGATTTGAAATAATTCATATGACATGTGTTAGAGCGAACATCATTGGGAAGTTCCGTTCCGTCTAAGTTGATGTGAGCTAAGTAATATATAGAATTTATCTTAATAAATTAATATAAGTTATTTGAACATTAAATCCGTATCATTTTTAATATCCAACGGTCTATTATCAACTATTTCAACCAATCATGTTCTCCTTCAACCATTCTTTCGAGGAGTAAATTACAATACTTTTGTATGCTTTCACATGGCGAAGTAGCTGAACCTTCCCAGACTTCCCAGCACACTTTACGCAAACCTAGAGGAATAACCACCGTTTTCCACCGTTTTCGTAGAAGCTAACACTAAATATTAACAGTTGAATCGAATCTTCGAAAGTTCACAGAACCATAATAATCTGAGACACCAGTATCCTAGAACGTGGCATTAATTTATCTCAATAAATAAATAATGCATTTATTTATTTATGGAAAGAGCTCAGAGGGAGAAATTGTGGGAATCCAAAAAAATATATATTAAGACGAGTAATTTTTCGCATATATAAATAAAACCAAATAATTTCTACTAATAAGCGATTGAAGCATATTTTTCAAATATATTTATATTTAAAAAAGGAAAAACACAATTGGTCATGCGAAAATCATTTAAAGATAGAGTAGAAAAAGTGCATTAAAAATAAAAGGATGTAGTCTAAACAAAATTTACAGAATAACTTATAAATTTTAGTAAAATTATGAAAAATTTTGTTCAAGATTTTTGAAAATTTGGGTTACAGTAGTTAAATTTCAGTGTTCTGGGTGCCTAAAAGATTTTTGATGGTGCTAAATCTATTTTCATTATCAAAAATGCAATTCAAACGCTCCAACTATCTAATTTTTTGAATTTTTTTTACAAAATTCGGACAAAAAAAACCTATTGTCCAAATATTCTATTGCATCAATAGAGTTTAAAAAGACAATTAATTATCTAAAAATCATTCAAAACAAATAGAAAAAAAAATACCAAAAAGGAACTGTTATTATACATATAAATGCTCACCATAAAAGAAGGATTCGATCAGGAAAATGCAAAAGATAATCTCTCATTTAAACTAAAAATGTTAAAAGCTATTAAGGTTGATTTTTCCGTCCATCTAAATAGTAAAATTGGTACCTTTTTCTAAAATATAAATAAGTTATATAAATAATAAATTTAACATTGACACTATAAAAAAAAATTAATAATATAATATCATTTGAAAAAAATTAAATATAACATCATCACTTTAAAATACCAATTAGTTACCACAAATTTTCCTATCAAACAACAAAAGAATTGATTTAACATCTACCCTTATCCTCCACGTTTAAGATGTTCCTACTAAATTTCACGATAAATGGCTTTGATTCTAATATAAAGCAATGGACAGATTTATTTGCTATATAATTTATTATATATAATAAAATATTAAAAACTTTTTGGTATCAATATTCTATGTCAATCTAAAAAATATAAATAAATAATTATTGATATCAATATTTTTTGTCAAATTCATAATAAATCTAAATAAATTTTGGTCTCAAAATTATATGAGAATATTGATCATTTTTTTATTTTAATAAAAAATGAATATAGTCATTTACCATCAAATATGACGAAAATATCTCTTCCCAATATGAAAATATTTCTTTTGTTGCTTTGTGGACTTTAGAGAGGCTTTCGATACGGTTCCTAGAAACAACCTATGGAATAGATTAGAAGAGCTAAATGGTCCTTTCGAGCTAAGAGCGGCAGCGGCCGTTATAAGGTTATACGAGAATGTAATTACCAAGTTAAAGAGCAATGAAAGGTGGTCGAAATATATTAAGTGTAATATGGGAGTTAAACAAGGTTGCCCCCTCTCCCCTACCCTATTTGGCATTTACATTGACAAGCTAGAAGGTTGTTTAGAGGAAGCAGGATGTGCTGGCACGATCTTAGCTGGGATAGTCATCATCATTCTTCTCTATGCTGATGATATTGTTCTTCTCGCAAGGTGTCCATCTGATCTTGAGAAGCAACTTAGACTTCTTAAGGATTTCTGCTCTACCATGAGTATGTCTGTTAACACTAACAAAACAAAAGTTATGATTATCAAATCCAAAAAGGACACTTACGCTAATTTTATGTATGACAATAGTAAGTTGGAGGAAATCTCTTCTTACAATTACCTAGGAATTGATATTCATCACAAGCTCAACTGGAACTATAGCATTCAGAAAAGGATTAATGGGGGGTGGAAAGCTTATTTTGGTCTTGAAAATAATTGTAAAACGACAAACTTCGTAATGTGGGATAAAAAGAAGTTCATCTTTGAAACTTTAGTCACTCCTGTTATCTTATATGGATGTGAGGTTTGGGGTTGCAACATCTCTAGAGAATCCTGGAGAAATATTGAGCAAATCCAGAAGCGTTTTATAATGTATAACCTTAAAATTAAAAGCAATACACCCTATCCTATTCTCCTTATAGAAGTGGGTCTTTCCCCTATCGAGAGCCTAGCTATGACTAGGCTTATGTTGTACAAGCACAAGCTCAGTAGCATAGGAGACCATAAACTTCCTAAGCCAGCTTTAAATTCCAGCCAAAACCACCTAAGGCTTAAACGAGGTTGGTATAAAGACACCAGGGCCTAGTTAAACCATTGGGAGATCGACGAGAATGTTGCATTGCAAAACATTAATAACATTAAAAAAATTGTTACTTCTAAGTTCAAAGAAAAAATGTGGTGTGAGAAAGATCAAGCAGCTAAAAGAAAATTAAGATATTATAAGGAGGTCATCAACCCCACTCTAGAAGATCAAAAGTATCTCTTTGTTTTAACTAGTTCAAAGAAGAAAATTAATATAGCGAAGATTAAAACGAACTCTCATGAGCTCCATAGTGAAACAGGTCGTTGGACAGTTCCTAAAACACCATGGATGGAAAGGATTTGCCATCTCTATGAGAATATGAAAATCGAGGATGAAAAGCACTTCCTCTTAGAGTGCCCGGCGTACAACCACATTAGAGCTCAATTCATTATAGTGAGCTTCTCTCCACGCTTTTTGAGCATAGGAATAAAATTTTAAATCAAACTAAATAACTCTTTTCTTAGGTCCGATAGACCAAAGATTGATCTTAGTGAACGTTAACCACCACCACCACCATCATCATCAATTCTTGATAGATTCTAATCATAATTAAAATCAAACTTAAAATTATATCAAGCTTCTTGTTATGAACCTTTATGAATCAATAAAATCTAAATTGATTGAATTTTAAATTTTAACATTAACTTGAATTTAATATTTTTAATTTAAATTGATTCAATTTTAAATTTAATATTCTTTTTATTATATTTTTGATCTAAATTAATTAAATTTTAAATTAACATTAACTTAAATTTTTATTTTTATTTAGTTATATTATGTAGCCGTAACTATTATGTAACCGTTGATAAATATACATTTTGTTAATATTGAGTGACAGTACAGAACTCTAGTGAGATGGATAAACAACTCGGTACGTACCAGGATAACAATTGATTATGTCCACTTTGCCTCTAGAATCCACTTTCTCAGCAACTAAACAGAAAATGGCATGACGGTTTAAAGCCAACTCCATTATTGCTTTGGAAAATGAACCCTACACATAATATGAAAATCACGTGCACAAGTTTTAACAGGAGACCATGGCTGTTTCAAGCCAACGTCGTTATTGCGCTGGAAAATGGACCGGCCTACATATCTGAAAATTGTCAAAATTAGCAATTAGCGATCCATTCTCATTTTGTTTTCCAAGGCAGTAGCTGTTAATGTGCTCCAGCCTACTGCAATGGCGGAAGAACAAGTAAAAATAGAATTGTTGAGAGCTTCAACCGTGGTACCAGCCATGCCTACAGTGAAGCATCGGATGATCCTCTCCAATCTCGATCTGCTATGGACTCCCTATAATCAGGTACAGAGGCTTCTCTTTTATAAAACAACCTGCCCGGATAACGATTTTTCTACCTTAGTGGAGAAGCTAAAGAAGAGCCTGTCATTAGTTCTCGTAGATTTCTATCCCTTGGCAGGCCGGCTGGACATCAAGGGAGGAGGCACAGAAGTTGACTGCAACGACGCTGGAGTGGAATTCATTGCAGCTTCTTCCATTGATATGCCTTTTCAAGACTTGGAAAAATATTATTTTCAGTACAAAAGCTTCTTCAACCAACTCGTCCCCTCGCGTACTGACAACTACGATGCGCCGCTTCTCTCAATACAGGTATGAAAATAAACTCTGGTTCGGAATTCATGCTCTTTTTTTTTTAAATGATACTTTTATTCATCAAAAGTAAAATGTGAAAGTTACATAGCATATTTCTGTTTCCATTCCCAGAATTATTACCAGAGTATCCATTCTACTATCTATCTTAATAATCCCAAAACCCCTTACAAATTGCTTCCTTTCATGAGACGATTAAAATAGAATAACTGTTCATGTCATCTATATATCTATCCTTCATAGCAGTGCTTTCCTTGTCAACCAGTCAATATGTTTTTCCTATCTTTGTACCATGTACATCCGAGACCTGTTAAATACGGTGCTATGTCATATAACATATTCCGGTAAATTGAGTATAGATGGGTTCTAAACAGATAACAATAGGGTTTTAAGAGTTTTTAATGGTTAAGAGTGTGTTTCTTACGGTTAAAAAATAAAAAATAGAATATATACGTTTTCCTTTTTAGATTTAGTAATCTAATCCTACTATAAATGATTTTTTTATGCGAGAAACAAAAAATCTCAATGACCTTAAAATTTGGATAATAATAATAATAATGTTTTTGGCAACATGAACACTGTTCATGTATTCCAATAGCTGGGGGTGTAGATTGCGATTGCGCTTCATCTCAACTATTTAGCAAAGTAACGGTATGTTTCAAGCCAAATGGGTATTGCAGGTCACAGCTTTTGGAGGAGGTGGAATTTGTATGGGAACCACTCTTCATCATGTTATTGCAGACGGTAATTCGTTTTGGCATTTCATGAAATGCTGGGCAGAATGTAGCAGAGGACTTCCTATTTCAAAGAATCCGGATCACATGAGAAAAATCTTCAAGCGCGACGAGAAGAATTACGCAATACCCAACATATCTGTAAGGGCTGAAGAAGTATTGCCCGATAGGACTAAGGAAGCCCAGATTTTCAAATTTTTGCCACACGATTTACTGCGCATGAATTCGGAATCAAGCGCCGTAGATGCTTCAATTGAGAACAGTATCAAAGCCGACACAGAGCAGCAGCTCGAAATCTCAACTTTTCATTTTAGTAAAGCAATGATTCAAAATTTGAAGGAGCGAACAGGGGCCAAAACTTCGTTTGTGGCTCTGGCTGCACATTTTTGGAGATGCGTAATGGAAGCTCGAGAAATCCCAGAGAAAGAGCTAACTGTTTTTGCATTGCTTGCTGACTGTAGAAGCCGGGTAAATCCTCCGTTACGTTGTACATATTTTGGGAATTGCGTGTGCTTAGGCGCTGTCAGGACTACGATCCAAGAGCTACTGCGTCAAGACATCTGCTTCGCAGCGGCTCTCATCGACAAACTGATAAGCTCCTCTGCCTCAGAGACGCAGCTTAATAATATGATTGATTGGCTTCATGAAAATCCTGGCAGCGGCATTGAGCGTTTTGTGACTCACTTCGGTTCATCGTTCCGCCACTGTGTGAACGTAGTGAGCTCTGCTAGATTTCCTGTTTACGAAATAGACCATGGATGGGGGAAGCCAGTGAACGTGCAGGCCGCATCCATAAATGAAATTGGAGCCATGGTTTTGTTTCCTGGAAGAGATACAGAAACAGAAGATGGATGGAAGAGTATTGATATCTCCACTTGCCTTCCTCGCCGTCACATGGAAACCTTAAAGCGGATCCTCATGATCATTCCTCATTGAATTCCTTCATCTTAATCTTACGTCAGATAAGAGTTCTTGTTACATGCTTTTGATTTGTTGTTGTTATCAGTTATCGAATCAAATGTCTCCATGGTTGGATCTACAAAAGTACTTGTTTGTGTGTGAGTCTTTTGTGCAGTTGTATCCGGTAATAAATGCAGGTTTCTGTTTATTTTTATAAAATGTTTATAATAAAAAGGGATTATCTATTCGAAGCAATAAAATAGTTTGGAGGGTAGTGTTTTTTCTTAAATTTGGTAATTAATTTTTTTGGAATGTTTGAATTGTATTTTTGATGGTGGAAATGGATTCAGCACCATCAAAATCTGGTAAGCACCCAAAATACTGATTTTTAATGACTGTAACCCAGATTTTTTCAAAAATCTTTGCCGAAATTTTTCATAATCTTATAGAAATTTCTGGGTTATTTTGTGGGTTTTTAGACTACCAGACATCTTTCTCATCATTTCACCTATTTGACTGTCATTACTTATTCAAGAAAACCATTTGTACTTATTTACCTCTTTTTAATAACTTTTTAATGTTAATGTGCAAATGTGTTTCACTAAAAATATTAATTCTAAAATGTTTTCAGAATAAATGAATATTATTAAAAAAACAACAACAACATTTGTAAAGTAGCTAATTCTTTTAATAAAAAAAACAAAACAATACAAAAATGTACATTAGCTAAATTAATACAGTTCAAATAATTGTGACAAATAAATTACCCAAGAAATAGATCTGAGTCAAAAGAGTCAAAGAAGTAAATCTAAGTCAAAGAAAAATCGTGATACGTAGTGAAACCCTTAACTTCTGTGTATTTCTTTAAGCAACTTCCAAAATAAATAAATCTACAAATTTTATGCATCCCCTTCGTGGAATACACTTTCAATTTCATAAATCTCAAGTGAAAAGCAATTAGAAATGAGAATGACACTTTCAATTTCATAAATCTCAAGTGAAGAGCAATTAGAAATGAGAATGAAACTTTGGTTGTTATCGAAATAACCACTCATACTGATGGCAGGTAGAGCGACTCAATAGAAATCAACATTTTTTTCTATAGAGCGAGTCTCATTTGGTTGGGGTTTTAGCTTTGAAGTTGGAAGACAGGTTTGCTTTAAATTTAGCATTTTGAAATGGGGCACTCCATGAGCGTAATCTCATCCATGTCGAAGTCGCCATTGATTAATATTTTTAATTGTAATTAATAAAAATAATTATTGGTTTTTTTAAAATGGTTATTATTGATTAATTGTAAATTAATCAAAATAATTATTTTTAGTAGTTGAATACATGTCAAAAATGAGATGAAAAAGAATATTTTAGGGAATAAAATGTTATAATAAATAGTAGAAGTTGTGTTAGTTTCTCTGGACATATTTTGTGGCTTTCTCTTCTCAATCTCTCTCTTGAGTTTCTCTGTTACTTGATGGATTAAACCTAGCCCAAACCAAATAATTTACACCTCATGAATATCTAAAATAAAGATGTTGTTAGATATTTTAAAATGAATATCTAAAACAAAAATGATATTAGCTATTTTTAAATTCTAAAGAAAAAGTGGCTTGGTTGTAAATGCACGAGAAAGGAAAACACTAACAACCACCACATAAATTCTTCAGAAAATAAAGAATAATGAAAAACTAGAACAAAGGCTTAGAACAAAAGCAACAACAATTAGCTGCAAAAAAGGTAATGAGGCTTATAGATCCTATAAGGTCCAAAATATGAGTATGGCAAAACACTAAAGAGGGCGAGAGAAACCAAGATGTCAACACTATCAAAGATCAAGATAGAAATCTAATCGAAAAAATTCAAACTTATCATTTAAAGAGATTGATCCTTTAAAATAACTCCTCACTCAAAATCCCTAATTAGGTACTCATGTATAATTAAAAAACAACATAATTTGAGTGTCCTTATGGATGCTAATGAATTTCATCGAAGTGCATGGGTTCGTAGTTGTTGCAACCGCTAATTTAAAATAGGAACCAATGCTTGATACAAGGCTCACTCTTAAAAATAGTTGATATCAAAAAAATGGTGAACCGTAAAGTATCACTTAGGAAATAAATATGCACCATGACCCCCCACAATGCTAAACAAGGTGGAAATAGATGATGATAATGGATGTCAACAATGATGACAAAAATATGGAGGTAGTAGTTGGAAGAAATGGTGAGAATGTTGAAAACACATGTGAAAATGTAATATTCCTTTTTTTGGTGTCACCTATGGCAAGGTTAGGATGGGCTTCGAGAGTTGGGAGCAGACGTGTCACAGGTATAGGTTGGTGTCATCAGTGGGCCCAGGGGATTTTTGGAGGAGTTCTGAGGAGTTTCTATGAGGACCGGTGGCATTCGCTTGATTTATTCCATCATTTGCACCGTTTTCCTTTCATTCCGGTGCATTCCGACAACTTTCGGAAAACTGAGTTAGTTTGTGCTTAACTCAATTAATTATGCTCAAGGTGGAATTTCGGGAGGAATACGTGATAGAACACCTTAGTGTAATAGCTCGTTGGAACCGAGATGAGAATACCTACATGAGTGGTTGGACATGATTTTCAGTGACCTGAGGAGACATGGTAGCCAATTTACTCTTTTTGAAATTAAAAAGAAATATTTTAATTGGAAAATAAGAGGGAAAAGTGCTCCAGGATTAAAACAATAATAAAATAAGGCTCTATAAGGATTCATGAGATCTATGAAAGAAGAGGGGGAAGCCATTGAGGAATATCTTGGATTTGATCTTTTTTCTTGTATGTGAGATTGAGAACCCAGTTCTATTCTCCATTGGTAGCCCCAGGACGGAAACCCTTGGCTGTGTTGACAAGTGTTGGACAGAAACCAAACTCTCTTGAGGAGACTTTATTTAGGAGTTTCATGGAGCTTTAGGGATATTGGAGTGAGGATCATTTAGATCCCCAATCGGTGCTTCATTTTTTTCAGTGGATTCAGTGGCAGCTGTCACCGAAGGGAGAGTGCAATAGTTCAGTGTTGGAGGCCAGCGCAGTGCAACAGATCCTTGAGTCTGGATTATATCTCAGCTATGCTAGTTATTTATCTTTCCTGCATGTAAACCCTAGTTTATGTTATAATAAAGCTGAGATTATTTACTGCATCATTATGTTATGGAATTGCATAAACTTTATGTCTTATTTTACATGGCAATCTTCTGTAAATAAATGTTGATTTTACGACATGATGTTGGGTTAAATTATTTTGCTAAAAATTTATCGAAATGTCTCGTTTGGGATATTACAAAAAGGCACTCCAAAGTGGCTAGATTCAATGCCTATAAAAATGTAACATACACAACCCCTCCAATACAATTAGAAGGATGGGGTAAAACACACACTCAAACACAAACACACATATACGAAATTGAGCTTTTTAGAGGCTTCTCGATTCATTGTCGGAGCCTCAGATCAGAGCTTTCACTTTGTGTGATTTACCCGCACCATATATACACACATTTATCGGGCTTTTGTCGAATGCGAGGACCTCACTTCTTCGCTTCACCCTAATTTCGTCAACTGCAACACCCTCGTTCCTTCCAGGTGGGTCCCATTGGACACAACACCCCGCTTAACCTTTCTCGAGAATTCCTAAGTGCACTTCTCTAATAATTTTTGGGCCTACATCGTCGGGCTTACACATGGGTGGGGTTGTATGGCCTCTTGTCCCATTGGTCTTCCTTTCCGCTCTTACTACCACCACATGTTATCCCATTCCATATCGCTCCCTTCGCCCCATAGCCTCCTTTACTGCACCTCTTTGTTTCTCCGGGGTCATAGCATTGGGCTAACCTGGATGACAAGACCCCTCTCCACCAATTGGCTATGTGCCCCATCAGCGTGGTACGAATTACGTCATCGGCGAGTATACTCTCAACATTTACAATTGACTCCTTACTTCAATCTTCCGGGGCAAGACCTCGAGGCCTATGTGGTCTGGTGGGTCTCACTTGCACGAGTTACTATTTTTGATTGGCCCAAGTGGCTTCACTCCCTACTTATGGGAACGCTCCTCCGCTTCCAATTTGTATGCCTAAATGACCTTGTTCTTTGTTAGCCTTGTGGTTTTGTTACACCATTTCTTGCGTATATTTCAGGGTGAACTTGTTAGGCTAACTCGAAAGGTGGGATGATTCTCGACCAATAGCACCATGGTAATAGTGTGGACCCTACCACACACCCACCTTACATCATCTTGCAAGGCCTTGCCTTTCTCGTTTGATTCTTCTGCTCCAACATTCATCCAGGGTGAATCCTCCGGGGTGATGTCAGACGACATCATCCCACCTTTGTGTTCCTAGTGCTTCCTAGTGCGCCTTCCTTTCATTCTTTCGGGCTACGATTCTAAGCCATCTGGCCAGTGGCCCACCCTTATGGCTAATGGGGTTACTTTCGGGCTCATGTCAACCTGCCTATGTCATCCCAATCCACTAACTTGACTCTCTCTCTCGCTTGTGCCCTCACAAATGTTTCGAGGTGAACCTTCTAGACCACTTCATCCTTCCTCGTCCAATCACGTTAGAGGCAATTGGGTCGCACCAATGAGAAGCCTCCACAATTAGGGTTCTACCTAGTTAAGGATATTGTTGCTCGGTTCTATCTTATAATGAGTCCATCTTGTGTCGTATCCAACTTTCCTTCATTCTCTTCCATGGCTCACTGAAGGGATCTTGGCCTTGCCTTATGTGATGCATAAAACAAGGATCTTTACAACCGTCGTAAGAGCAAGTCTTTACCTTTCTATGATTTAGTTACTTTGACCATGGCACTATCTCAGAGATCCTGCAGACCTTCGGACCAACATCAATACTTGGTGCCAATGTTGATGGTTTATTAAGGCACCCAATGGTTATACCACTCCGGAGCTTGGGCAAAAGACTTTCCAATGTGTTCCTGACCCATTTGCATTTCTTATTCTCGGATAGATAATTCTAGGCATGGTGGTGTAGGCACTCTTGTAGCCCTTATCTACCACAGGCTTAATGTGGAGTCCTGAAAGGTATCCACCTTGCTTGCCACACACCAAGGGTCCCAAACTTCAAAACAGGCTTGTAAACAACCTTATGGTGCCATGGAAAAGCTTTCAGGGCCAAACTAGTTATGCCCTGATGCTAGTGGAAGACAACCAGACCACTGGTAATACATGGGTGATAGGTCATTTAGGCAAAGCGTATGGGGCTCGACTGGCCCCAAGATAAAAACAAACCCCTTAACGTTAATACATTGGTTTTCGTGTAGCCTGAAAACTTGTAATTTAGGCAATTAGATTAATGTGTACAATTGTAGACCCTCCTAAGCAGACAATATCCTGTGAAATTATTTCATATTAATAAAAAGGGTCTATATGCCCAAGGTTTCCAAGTGCTATTCCAGATCCTTATGGATCATCTCATTTCCTATGCAAGCATGGTGTCATTAAGCTATTCAAATATTTGTTATTAGCAACATTGTTATGTATTTCATACATAACAGAACTCCCGTGTATAAGAGTAGCATAATTTATTTTATCAAGTGTATTGATTTACATTTTGTTTCATATTATAAGTTATGACAATAGTAGCAAATACTTCACACAACACCTCTTTACAATTTAGATGCAGAGTTAGAACAACTCATTTAACTGCAACAATACTTTCATAAATGTAACACATACATATATTTATGCATATTTATTATAACTATGAAAACCATCACGCAGAAATCCAACCACAGGAGTAACCACATGCTCGTTACATCAACAACACTATTACCGTCCAGAAATCCAAAACCATTTCAACCAAAAACACATTGTAAATTAACCAATGTGTAAACAAGCATAGATGGTTACTTATCTTTGAATTTATAGGGTAACTCAGACTACGACAAGATTTCTATGGTTACTTATCTTTGAATTTATAGGTAACTCAGACTACGACAAGATTTCTCCACCCAAATGTAGATAGTTGCAGCCATATTACTTGAAATTGCCAACCTTCCAAGGTGTGCGGGGGCGCTATGCGATATATCAAATTCCCGTAAATTGAGAAGAGATGGGTTCAAATTCCATATTAAATTGAGAACGATGGATAAATTAATATATCGATATCTCAAATTCCTGTAAATTGAGAACAGATAAGTTCACGAGATTCCAGCAAATCGATGACTATAATAAAATATATTATATAATATAACTTTATTGTGAATATATATATATATATATATAATTGTTGGTCCAGAATCACGAGGTTTTGTGTTTTTTTTAATCTTGAACTTACTTTATGGCAAGTAATTGCGTGGACGATATGGCACAGGCGACACTGGTTCCGCACGTGAAACTTTCAAGTAAACACATTGAATATTTATTTTTAAATATTCAATATCAACTGACACAGGCTACACTGGTTCCGCATATCTTAATTTCAACTGACACATTGAATCTTTATAATCTTTATTGTGTACGTTGAATCTTTATTGGATATTTTTATTGAAGGTTGACAGCTTTTTCTACATTATTGTGTAGTATTATGGAGGTATTCTCAGAAACTTTTAACGAGAAACTCTCTATATCAACATTATGAATTAGAAATAATTTATGTTATAAATTTTTATTATTAAATATTTTATATTTATATAATATTTATAAATATATATTAGTGTATTAAAATAATAGTTTTAATAATTTTTTTTAAATTATATTAAAATAAAAAAATATATTATATTAAAATTTCTAAAAATAAAATATTAAAATTATATATATAGATTTCTTTCACAGAGAAAAAGTTCGTAACCTTTCAATTATTGATTAGCTACATGTTACATAATGCTGTAGTATAAAACTACTGATCAGTCCTACATCAAAAACAATCGGCCACACAATCTAAAAACTGTAGGCAAACAGTCCCAAAACATGAATCATCAGTAATGAAACAAGTCATATAGCAAGTTCGGTGCATAACTTACTAACTCCTGTAGAAACAAAGAAGATATGAAATAAATACATGCCGAATATATGTAAAGGGGCGTAATAAACAAAATCCCCCATTATAGCAGTACAACTACAAGACCAAAATAGGAGGAGCCTCCTCGATAAAAGGCCAGTGATAGTATCTGTAGATCTGTCCAGCATTATGTTCAGTGATGTGCCAGGTACCCCAAGTCAGCTCCGAAGCTTCTTTGGACAGTTGATCAGCAACTTCGTTCCGAGACCTGTAAATATGAGTCACTGTGATGAAATCAAATAGTACTCTGAGATGGTGAACCTCACTCAGCAGTGATTATATATATAGATAGATATCTATATTAAATATTTATTGTATATATTTTTACAATATTGTTTAGTATTATGAAGGTTTTCTCTACATGGTATTTCAAAAGAAGCTTTCAACGAAAAACTCTCTATATCAACATAATTATGATTCAGAAATCATTGATGTTAAGATATTTTTATTGATTTTTATTATTAAATATTGTGTATTTTTATTATATATATAATAAAATATATATATAATCTATGTACATTTATGACCAATTTTGTGGTAAAATGAGACTAGCCTAAAATAAGAAGGGAGAAAAGAGATTTCTTAATTTTGAAAATTGAGGACTAAAATAAAACTTGAAATTTGATGGAGAAAACTATGTTTAGATTTATTCAGATAATAACATTAGAAGGGAGAGAAGAGATTTCTTACTTTTGAAAATTGAGGAGTAATATAGAACATGAAATTTGAGGGAGAAAAGTATGCTTAGTTTCATTCACATAATTTTGTTAGATAGAAACATTTATAATTTTATTAGATAGAAACATTTAAACTAGTAGTTTTTTTTTTTATTGAACCTTTTAGTAAGTGACACAAACCAATAGTTCAAAATCCATAAAAAAATTAAATTTTAGATAATGGGTTTGTTTCCTAACATGTTCATGAAGTTCCCACATCTTAGGCATGAAAATGGCATCAACGATATCCTATGATTCATTTATTTGATTTGGTCTCTCTTAATAGAAACCTCTAAAATATTTTCTTTCTTTTCATATGGACAAGGTTTATGGCTGGATGTTATCTGTGACAACATAAACCATAGTTTAAAATTTCTAAAAGATAAGGTATTTGGTACATTGGAAGGTAAATTTCCATAAGTTCATGAGTACTGGTATGAATTTCTTTTTAAATGTTTCAATACACTATTATGAAGGTTGAAAATTTAGAAAACATGTTATAAGATAAAAATGCTTATTCCCTGATCGAGTGCTTCTTCACGGTGTACATTAATTTGGTAGGTTGATGAAACATAAATAGCATTGTGTTTTGGAAATTAAATGTACATTAGAAAACCATAGCCAACAAAAGTCCACACGAGCGTAATGTTAGAAATAATATGTATATTAATGAGCCATAATCAACCATAGTCAACAAAAATCTACTGTAGTTAACAAAATTCAACTATAATCAACAAAATTCAATCATAGTCAACCATATTCAACAAAATTCAATCATAGTCAATCATATTCAACAAAAGTAACCTATAGTCAATTATAATGAACATGAGCATCATGTTTTGAAGATTATATGTACATCAATCAAACATAGTCAACCATAATCAACAGAAGTGAATCATAGTTAACAAAAGTCAACAAATGCAAACCAAAGTTAATATACTCAACATGGGCATCATTTTTGGGAAATTAAGTGTATATTAGTCCACAATAGTCAACCAAATTCAACCATATTCAATAAAGGTCAACATGAGATAATATTTTGAAAATTATATTTTCGTTAACAACTATAATCAACAAAAGGTAACCATGGTCAGCAAATGACAATCATAGTCAACAATATTCAACAAATGTAAGCTATAGTCAATTATAATCAAGGTGGACATCATGTTTTGAAGGTTCTATGTACATCAATCAAACATAGTCAACAATAGTCAATAAACACAAACCAAAGTAAACTATTGTCAACATGGGAATCACTTTTGGTAAATTAAATGTAGATTAGTCAAAAAAAAGTAAACCATATTAAACAAAGGTCAACATGAGATCACATTATGGAAATTATATTTACATTGATCAACCATATTCAACAAAATTCAACAATAGTTAACCATAGTCAACAATAGTCAATCATAGTAAACTATAGTCAACTTGGGCATCATGTTTTGGAAATGATATGTACATTAATCAAATATAATTAACAAAAAGTCAACTATAGTTAAACATAGATAACAAATTCAACCACAGTAAGCTATACTCAATATGGGCATCATGTTTTTGAAATTACATCGACATTAGTCAACCATAGTAAAAAATTCAACAATTGTCAACTATAGTAAACATAGGTATCATGTTTTGGGAATTATATGTATTTTAGTCAACCATTGTAAAAAAAATCAACCATAGTCAACTATAGTCAATATGGCATCATGTTTTGGAAATTCTATGTTTAAAAGGGATTGTAGTTGAAACTAAAGACCTAATAATGATGCATTGAATGGAAAGAGCGAGATACTTGTAGAAGCTATAAGCTCCAATCAAGAAGTATGGGTAACAATCTAAAGGTGAGATCCAAGTAACCTTAATGAACCTGGTTGAGTTCTAAATAAAAATTCTCTTAGTTGTAAAGGCATTAGAAAGGAAAACACTAACAACCACATAAATTATTCAAAAAAATAAAGGCTCGTGAAAAACTAGAAAAAAAGGCTTCGAAAAAAGCAACAATGATTAATGACAAAAAAGGTAATGAGGCTTATAGATTCTATAAGGTCCAAAATAGGAGTATGGGAAAAAAACTAAATAGGGCTAGGTAAACCAAGATTTCAACACTATCAAATACCCAAATAGAAATCTAATCGAAAATTTTCAAACTTATCAATTAAAGAGATTGATCCTTTAAAATAACTCTGCACTCAAAATCCGTAATTAGTTCCTTATGTACAATAAACAAAAAAAACATAAAATGAGTGTCCTTATGGATGCTAATGCATTTTATCAAAGTGCATGGGTTCATAGTTGTTGCAATCACTAATTCAAAATATGAACTAATGCTTGATACAAGGCCCACTCTTAAAAATAGTTGATAAAAAAAAATGGTGAACCATAAAGAATAAATTAAGAAATAAATATGCACCATGACCCACCACAACACTAAAAGAGGTGGAAATAGATGATGAAAATGGATATCACCAATCATGACAAAAATATGGAGGTAATAATTTGACAAAATGGTGAGAATTTTGAAAATGTATGTGAAAAGCACTCCAAAGTGGCTAGATTCAAGGCCTATAAAAATGTAACACACCCAACCCCTTCAACACTATTAGAGGGATGGCATAAAACACAGACACACACACACATAGGCAATTGAGCTTTACAGAGGCTTACCGACTCATCGTTAGAGCCTCACACTATAGCTTTTTACCTACGTGCTTTACCCACACATGCATATAAATAAATAAATAAATAAATAAATAAATAAATAAATATATATATATATATATATATATATATATATATATATATATATATATATATATATATATATATATATATATATATATATATATATATATCTGTGTGTGTATTGGGCTTCTGCCAAATGCAACAACCTCCCTTCTCCACTTTAGCCTGATGTTGTTAACCACAACACCCTCATGCCTTCCTCATGGGTCCCATTGGACACAACACCCCACTTAACATTTCCTGAAAATCCCTAAGTGCGCTTCTATATTGACTGTCAGGGCCATATCGCCAGACTTCAGCGTGGGTGGGGCCGTATGGCCTCCTCTCCCATTGTTCTACCTTTCCTCTCTTACTTCCACTACATGTTATCCCACGCCATCCCACTTACCTCAAGAGCCTCCTTTACTGCACCTCTTTTTTTCTCTGGGGTCATAGCATTAGAGTAACCTGGTTGGAAAGACCCATTCTCCACCAATTTTTTACATGCCCCACCAATGTCGTATGACTCACATCATCCCACTAGTCTACTCTTGATGTTTAGAACTGAATCCTTACTTTAATCTTCCAGGGTGAGACCTTCAGGCCTACATGGTCTAGTGATTCTCACCTCCATGAGTTACTATTTATGATTGGCCCAAATGGCTCCACTCCCTACCTTTGGGAATTATCCTCCTCCTCCAAGTTGTAGTCCTTACTAGCACTATGCTTTGTTATCCATATGGTTCTGTTATTACACTACTTAAAAATATTTAGGGGTGAAATCGTTAGGCTAACTCGACAGGTGGGCCGATTCCCGACCAATAGCACCATGGTAATAGTGCGAGCCCTATCCTTACTTCATATCGCAGGGTCTTTCCCAACACATACAATTATTTTGTTCTAACATTCCTCCGGGGTGAAGTTAGGCGACATCACTCTGCCTCTATGTTTCCGGTGCTTCGTAGCGTGCCTTCCTTTCATTCTTATGGGCTAGGCTTCCAAGCCACCCTTTTGGACAATGGGGTTATTGTCAGGTTCATGTCAACCTACCCATGTCATCCCAGTGCACTAACCTGAATCTCTCGCTCGCTTGTGCCCTTGAAAATCTTTCAGTGTGAAAATTCTGGACCACATCATACTTCCTTGTCCAATCAGGTTAGGGGGAATCAAGTCATGCTAATGCGAAACCTCCACAACTAGGGTTCTACCTAGTTAAGGATACAATTGGACTATCCTGCGCTGCATCCAAATTTCCTTTAATCTATGCCATGGATCGACTAAGGGATCTTGGCCTTCCCTTATGTGATGCATCAAATGGGAATATATATGACTGTCGTAAGAGAAAGTCTTGAACTTGCCATTATTTCCCTGAGCTAATTATTTTGACCATGACTCTATCTTAGAGATACTGTAGACCTCCGAACCAACACTAGTACTTTGTGCCAACATTGATGGTTTATTAAGGCACCCTATGGTTCTACCTCTCCTGATCTTGGGTGAAATACTCTCCAATGTGTTCCTATCCCATATTTCTTCCCCGTTCTCGTATAGAGAATTCCAAGCATGGTGGTGTAGGCACTCCTGCATCCCTTACCTACCACACGCTTAATGTTGATTCCTGAAAATTCTCCACCTTTCCTACCACACAAGGGTCCCAAACTTGAAAACATGCCTATAAAAAACCCTATGGTGTTATGAAAAAGCTTCCAGGGCCAAAATAGCTACACCCTGATGCTAGAGAAAGAAAACTAGACCATTACTGATACATGGGTGATAGGCCACTTAGGTAAAGCATATGGGGCTCAACTAGCCCCAAAAGAAAAAAAAACCCCTAAATAGTAATATAACACTTTTTGTTTAACTTAACAACTTGTAATTTAGGAAATTAAATTAATGTTTACAATTGCAGTCCCTGTTAGGTAAACAATATCTTATCTAATTATTTCATATTAATAAAAAGGTTCTATATGCCAAAGGTTTCCAAGTGTTATTCTATATCCTTATTGATAATCTCATTGCTTGTGGCATTCATGGTGTCATTAAGATATTCACATATGTTGAGAAATCTATAGGGAAGTAGTTAGGATTATTTCTATATCTATGATAACTTCTTGTGATATATTTTTAACTTTTCTTACTTATTAGCTTCTTCTATTATTATTACATTCATTCTTATCATAAAAAAACTATAAAAAAAAGAAGAAAAATAGTACACAAGAACACATGATATAAGCTGCAAGCTAGGGCCAAAACCTCTCCACTTGAGAGGAAAAATAAAAAATATCTTCTCTTCTTATAGATTATTCAATTGATGAATTCCAAGACCTTTAGACCAAGACCAATACCCTTCCAAGACCAAGTCAGACCTCTCCAAATGATCTTCTTCTTTTTTCGAAAGAAAACCTAATCAAATCTCTTCCAACAACAAAACTTTGACCTCCAACTTCGGAATTTCAGCCTCTACTATAAGTCTGAAATTTTCGCCCCCCCTGCAACTGCTATTGCATCCAGACGTGTGATAAATTTTTTTTCTTCTAAGTCCTCCCAACAACTTTTCTTGCCTTGCTTCCTTTTCTAGGGCTAGTAGGTTACATATTAGGCCCTTCTTCCAACAAATTTGATATTCTTCCAGCAGATAGAGAATTTTGACCTTGAAGCAAAAAACCCTAGCCTTCCTTCTTCACACGTGTGAGAGAGAATTAGCCCAAAAAATTATCTTCTTAGACTTCCTTCTTCTTCGCTAGCATTATTGCTCTTCTCATTTTCTTTTATGAGTGATAATTGAATGTGTCTCAAGGAGTTCGAGTTCCCTCCTTTATATAGACTTCTTAAGGTGGGCGTGGCTCTTCAAAATAGGCCAAATTCTTAGCTGCAAGGATGACTTCATCTTAAAGGGCCTTTTGACACTTTTAAATAAAAAAATGTTTCTTTTTATAAATTACAATGTGCCTGATGGGGTCTTCAACATATTCTAATTACTCTTTTTACTTCTTGAACTAGGAAAAACCGTAGAATCACTCAATGGGTGCCTGACCTATAAAATAAAATAACTTGTGTGTGAAACCCATGCTTCAAAATAACAATAATAATTTTCATTTAATTTTACAATATACAAGGATCAAAATTAAATTTCATATTTATGAAGTCTGAACCTAGTTACACATTTTTCAACACTCCCTCTTAACCAAGGATGTATTCATTAATGGTACCTGGAAATTCTCAATATGAAGAGATATCATAAGAAGAGTTAGATTGGTAACCCATATGTTTAGCATCTTAACCCATCTGTTTAGAGCACAATGTTGGCGAGACCAATGATTTATGGACACCTTCACCATTGTCTCTCAAAGCATATACCCCACTCAGGCATTCATAGTGTATGACCTTCCAGGATTGTTCTTATCTTGGATTTCCAAACCTCAAATAATATATGTACTCTATGAATACACTTACCTTGGATTCCCTACCTCAGCCTCAAAGAGTATTAGATTCTATATGCTTACCCAACCCTCCATTTTTTTTCCCAGGTGAAGACAAGAATTATGTGTCTATCTCTCCCTCTCAACTAGGGAGGACATATCAACTAATCCAATCTTTTCTCTCAAATATATAAGCTTCTTATTAGGAAGATGATTTGTAAAGATGTCAAATACTTGTTCATTAGTGGAGATATACCGTAGCTGTAACACACCATCCTACACCAGCTTTCAAATGTAGTGATACTTGTTGTTTATATGATTTCTCTTTCCATGAAATATTGGGTCTTCAAACAACCTTATACAGTGATTTTTGTCACAATGTATCACTATAGGGTTCTGTTGAAGCCTTGAAAATCGCTGCTTCAAACATTAGGGGAAAACCACCCGGTCGGGACCTTAGGACAACTCCTTTTCTATTTGGTGTGGTGGCTCTGACTGGATTTATAAGACCAGTTTCCTAATAACTAATAGATTGGTGATGGGATGATTGTATGAGTGGATAATGGAACTAAATGACATGAACTAATCTATCTAATTTAATCTATAACTTGCAAAATAATTCTAAAACTAACCCGGGTATTCAATATGAATACAACTTGAAGATTGTTTCAATCAAATTAATAACCATGAAAATGTGTTATAATTTAATTGAAATATGTAGTATCAAATAATGGTAACTCTATTTAAGAAATTAAACAGAGTTATAATAACACATTGTATTCATCATTTTATATATCATTTGTACATACTATGAAAAGTGGACTATGAAAAGTGGATAAAGAAATATTTGTAAAGAAAGTACATATAAATGATAGAAAATTTAAAGAGAATATCTCATAACATAAGAAAAATAACAGTAAATTGATAGAAATACCAGATTCATCTTGATACTTTTCCTAATGTAGTTTAATATCCAGATCCAGTGCTTCAATGTAAAACAAAATCCAAGGTACAAAAATGCAATTATCAGAGGTAATTTTCCATAAAACACAAGATGCGATCCTTTATAAAAATACAATAGTCGATGGAGTACAAAAATGTAACATCCAAGCAAAAATATTACAAACTCAGGACCCCTTCTCCAATGCACGGAAGGGGTTTAAATAGGAAATTAAATAAAAGAAAATATCTAAAACTATTGCTACAATCTATCATCGAAAATCCGGAAATAGACTTGCGATATTAAAATGAAACAGATTCATTGATTTTCTCCCGCATTCAATATGCCAGATTTTGAGCATATCTTTGACCTCTGCTGGATGACTTAGCCTTGAATGCAACTGACCAGTATACATGGCATTAGAAAACTCTGGAATGATGCAACTAATGGCATTGAAAAGGCATTTAATTTCCATTTTCCGACTGCGTGGCTTGATTAGATATGTCCACATGATATCCCATGAAATTCCTTGAATTTTTTTGATTCTTCTTGACTAATTCTTGTTTCCACCTGTTATCAGTCTCTTTTACCTTTGGTAATTTACTTGGAATACAATCTGAAATTAAATTGGTGGCATATAAGCTATCATTAACCAACTGTGTTATATTATTCATCATAGTTTTGGCTCTTGATGTGGCTCTTTCTCCTTTGATCAACTGTTTTTCCCATTCAGCAAACATAATTTCTTTGTGCCTTTCCTCAATCCTGGGAAGGTTTGCATTCTTTCCTTGCTCCGAGTCTTGCAATGAAAGAAATTAAGAAATTTTCTCATCTGCATTGTCAAATTCAAATCTGAGGCTAACTGCTTCATCTATAAGAGATGATGTTATTTCACATAAGGGCTCAGTTTGTGCCATATTTTGACATAGTTCATTCAACTGCTGAGACAGTAATTTGTTCGTTTCCAGAGCTTCAGTCTTAAATTGATCCAATTTAGGATAATCTCTAAATTTGTCCAATCTTGATTGGAATATTTTCTCTTGCTCAATCTTAGCAGTTTTCTCATTTTGTAGCAGGGTTTGTAACTTTGCCACCTCTTGACTTAACTGTTGTTGCTTATTCAAGGCTTTTTGATCAATCTTTTTATTTTCAACGCCCAGTTTCTCTTCCAACTTTTTAGATCTGAGCTCTTCATCTTGCAACTGTTGTTCCAACTGTATAATTTTTTGCTGATTTTCTGTTGTTTGTTCCTCCAACATAGCTATCTATAAGTCCTTTTGTTTCATCATTTGGGTGACTTCAGAAGCTTTGTCTATAGTTGTTGCACTATAGGCGCCTACATATTTTGACAATTTGGTGAGATCCTCCGAAGGATTCACCTCAGTATTTTTCTAGACAATGTTCATAAATTCAACTTGTGATGTTGAAAGTGACTCTTGATCTGTTCTTCTTCTCTTCCTCTGCTTCCTGACAAAAACCCTATGCTTAGGGCTATAAAAGATATCTAGAGGAGGAATTTCTTCTACTTTCAACACAATTTCTTCTATAGGATGCTCAGGAATGATTTCCATATCTTGATCTTTCAGAATTTCAACTTGAGGATTATTTTGTGATCCTATTTGCTGAGCGAATTGCTCATATTGACTGAGCAAATGTGAAGAAACAATAACTTCAGAAAAATCCACCACTTTCTCAGTGGTCTTTTCTCTTTCAAGTTGATTATCCGGATTATTACTTATATCTCCTTTTTCTGTTTGTACATTAGCCTTATTTCCTGTGTTTTCTTTCTCAGTATGCACATTGGTTTTAATACCTGTGCCTTCCTTTTCTATCTGAACTTTAGTTTCTTTATCAATATATACATTAGGTTTACCACCAGTATTCTCCTTTTGCACATCGGGTTTGCCACTTTTGCTTACTTTTTCTGTTTGAATTTTAAGTTTTCTAACTGTCTCTGCTTTCCCAATATTTACATTAGTCTTGCTGCCAGTGTTTTCCTTCTCAGTCTGTACATTGATTCTGCTGGTAGATGCTTCTTTTCCTGCTTTGCTAGCTGAATCTTCTTTTTCCTTCTGTTCTTTTTCTGTACTTTCAGCTCCTTGCAAAGGGATTCTTAATTGGTCAAGAGGAGCTTTTAGTAGTCTCTGGCTTCTAAACAACATGAATTTATTCATGTCTTCTGTCTGAAACTTGGATTTAGCCAAGTTATAGACTTGGGAAAATTTATCAACATAAACAAATAAGTCATCAAATACATCGGGATCATGCTCAAACTGAGCGATTTGAACTGAAGTTGTGAAATCAAATGCTACCTTTTTCGGGTCATATTGCCTTCCTGGGACTGTTGAGAGCTTAAGATCCGTTATTTTGATGACCTCATTCTTAGCATGCTTGAAGTCATTAAGAGTATAATTCCCACAGTGAAAGGGAAAAGTAGGCCACATAAATTTATTATTATTCTTTAGACACCTTGACATGCCTTCTACTGTTAACTGGTAGGAAATTTCTTGTGCTAACAGTTTTTCGGGAACCTACAGAGGTAAAATATGGGGCTCCAAAATGCTCCCAAAAACTCTGATATAAGTAAATCTCTCTTCTTCGAACCAGTCACCAATCAGGGATATATCATTCTTAGTTTTTTCAGAAAGCCTGGGAGGAAAATGGTAAAAAATGGTTTGATAGACAGGAATCAGAAAACCGTGACAAATTCTATATACATGGTTTTTAAAATGAACCTTCCACAAGAGCTTATGATAAATATGTATAGGAGAAGGGTCTTGGGGG
The DNA here is from genome assembly GCA_034641835.2 of Pinus albicaulis. NCBI lineage: Eukaryota > Viridiplantae > Streptophyta > Pinopsida > Pinales > Pinaceae > Pinus > Pinus albicaulis. The sequence continues at coordinate 617,718,162 of CM076584.1, read as the reverse complement.
GTCCATTTCCAACCTAGAATGGGAAATTCAGAATTGAAACATAGGGCATCTAAAATGTAGGCACAAAAGTAAAACGGGGTTGTATTTCTTGTGTCTTTATCCTTTCTATACTCTAGGATTCTATTGGCTATCTTATCTGAAAGGATAACTGACTAGTCCATGATTTCAAAATTCACAGCAGAATGGATTAAGGGTACCATTTGGATTGAAAATCTCGCAGAATTATCGTTTCCGAAAAGCCTACACATCATCGCGGCAGCATAAAAATATGGGGGCGAAAGGGACTCCACGGAGTACATACCTGATGATTCATTTTTATGCTTCTCTGGAGCTCTTCTCCATTCTCTGATTGGTTCTGACTGAGTCTCATTACTTGCAGCAAAATCCTTAATGAAGGCTTTGTTGTAGAGTTTCTGAGGGTCTGGAAGATGGTACATTACCTTAATATCCTCTGCTCTGAAAGACCCAAATATTGTTCTAGCAGCTGAAACAAATGTCCTGTTTTTGATGGTGACATTATCTATCACCCACCAAATTATATCATAATAGGGGAAAATGTTTGCCCGAGCTGCAATTCTGTGAAGGAATGAATTTTCAAGCGCTTTAAGAGGAGTCTCAGAATCAGAATCTGAGTCTTCTTCATCAGGAACTGTCGTCTTCACCTCAGTGACTTTAGGGTTTTCTCTTTCAATAAAGTTATATACATCTTCCCAAGAGATTTTTCCAAGACCCTGGCATGATGTGTCTATAACCAGCTTAATTTTCACTGGTTTTTATTTTGGTAGTATGGTAATAGTAGCGGTGTTTTCTTTCTTAAATCTCTTAGACATTTTCTCGTCTGGTATAGTTTCGCTAGCTCGGCGAACAAGAGGGTTGGAAGTTCTATGGTTCTGCAAATGAGAAAAACTTTCAGACGCGGTAAAAATGAAATAAGGAGAATAGCTATATGAAAAGATTTATTCAATGATTTCAATTTATTAACTCCATGTTTAAACTTAAATTCCCTCTATGAGAGTCACACTCACGCATTCAAAATAGAATCAATCACCATCATTCATTTGATTTTCTATTTAATGATAAACGTACAATCAGAGATCGACGATTTTGAAATGAGAATATAAAAATTTCCTTCTGAATTTTGTGATTGTGATGAATGAATAATATATGTGCAGTGTAAAATAACGATAAAATAGAGACTAAGTATCCATCGCATCGGGGGTTTTCAAAAGTGACAACAAATAAAATTTCATGATTTCCGCCGATTTGCGATTGCGATGATGGTATATCACATCGGCTCTTTCCAAAGGAAATAAGTTGCAAATGATATTCGCCGATTTGCAATTGCAATTATGGTGGGGTCCATCGCATCGGGATTTTGTAACATGAGTGAATATGATGTTTGTTCCTCTGAAATGCGATTGCGATAAATCGCATCGCATCGGAGTTTTGCAATTGACCGAATGAAGAGTTTTCTTTTTCGTTTTGCGATTTGCGATTTGTGATGGTTTCAATTGCATCAGAGTTTATAAAACAAGTCCATGTAACATTGCTTCTCCAAAATGCGATTTGTGATGCATCGCATCGCATCTGAGTTTTATAAAACAAATGTGAAAAATTAAGACCTTTGCGATTTGCGATTGAGATTTGTGTTATCGCATCGGAGTTTTTCAAAACAAATGTAAAACTTTAAGCTACCTCTGATTTGCGATTGCGATTACTTTATCACATCGGACTTTGTTCAATATGAATACTTTTATGTATTATGTTGATGTGATAAAAGAATTTATATTTCATCGGATCGAAAATTTTCAATGTTGCATTTGTTTATATGCATTTGTGATTTGCGATATGCGATATATACTTTTCTAAACAATGAAATTTTTATTGTTTTATTCAAAATGATCGGATTTCCTCTAAGTCTTTTATTCCTATCTTAAAAAGAAAAAGGGGACCTATTTCTAAATGAAATTTATTCTAAAAATTTTGAAATGGGGAGGGTTGTTGTACCATACAACAGGTTCATTGGTCCTTCAAACAAGTCGGATAAGAGCTTCCTCAACCAGACAACTTCTCTACTTACTTCTCAGGCTGTAATGTATTTAGAATCAAAACTAATCAAAGCAATTTATTATTTCTTTTGGCTCATCCATGAGACCATGGAGGACCACAAACTAAAAATCCTCCGGTAGTGCTTCTTTCATCCTACTAACTACCTCCCCAGTCAGAATCTGTATATCAAATGAAGTGGACATCATTCCTCCTATCATATTTTAGGCAACAGTGGATTGTTCCTTGTAGATATCTCAGAATGTGCTTGGCTTCTATCCAATGTTCATGCTTTGGATCCACTTGGAACTGACTAAGAACATTAACTACAAAACATATGTCTGGTCGATTATTCACCAAGTACATTAGTGAGCCAATAAATTTCCTATACCTGGTCTGATCCACTAGGTTTGATTTAGAATTCCTTAGTCTCTTTATGATTGTGATCATTGGGGTTGTCATAGGTTTGCAATCCATCATGTCAAACCTCTTAAGCATTTTTATCACATAATTTCCTTGACTTAGATAAATCTCATTAGGTCCCTCCCAAACTTCCAGTACCAAATAATAGTGCATCAACCCAAGGTCCTTCATATCGAATTTTTCTACTACCTGTTTACATTCCTGGATTTGACCTTCCACCCCTGTCAAGAGAACATCATCCACATATAGAATAACTATAACATGCTCACTCTTCACAACCTTGATATAGAGATTTGGATCAACATAACTCTTTGTGAAGCCCAATATTTGTTGGTATGCATCCATCCTAGCATACCATGCCCTTGGTGCTTTCTTAAAGCCATATAATGCCTTCTTCAACCTAAAAAAATAATACTCTATATATTTGGCTTCAAATATATAGGGTTACTCTATATAGACTTCTTCATCAATGATTCCTTTTATAAATTCAATCTTGACATCCATTTGGTGGGTGTTCCATCCCATTGATGCTGCCAAAGAGACCAATGAATGTATAGTTGTATGCCTTGTTGTAGGTGAAAATTTATCTTCATAGTCAATGCCTTCTTGTTGAGAGAAT